>CAKAOH010038388.1:0-27565 GCA_916701665.1 Sebastiscus tertius
CGCTTGTTTTGGTGCTGCACCCAAGTGCGATTGCTGTGTTCACACCTGCCCAAACGAACCGCACCAAGAGGGTAAACACTCCAGGGTTCCATTCAACCCAACTAAACAAGGCAGCTGTGAATACACCCATAGTTGTTTGTTTAAAATCTCACACCTCAAAGCGTTCATTGCCAAATGATGACGATGTCAGACGTTTTCATAGCTGACAAAAACTGCTAATTGACAAACTGAAATAGCCACATTAGTTGTGATGGATTTACAGCAGCTCTTCCATCTGTATTTTTGGCATGAGGGGAAAACATTGGAGGGAAAACCATGGAAAAGGGATTTCATGGCTTTAAGGACTTAGTGGTGCATTCCCTTTGTGAGAACTTCGTAAGTAGTCATGCACCCTTGGTTAGGGTGACCGGATCCCAACAAACCAAATGTGGGACAAAGAGTATGTTAATCTAACTTCAGTAATAAACATTTCTATTCTGCCCCTCATCTTGTAACATCTGTATGCTTTAATGCCAGAATGCATCCATCTCTTATTGAGACACACGTTTCTTGAGACTCACATGAACTGTGTCGCTTCTTGTTGTATTCCCCCTCGATGTGAAATTGAAAAATAACTGGCAAAATTCATAGAAAACTCTGAGAATCTCCTTCCTCCGGGTTATAAATACATCTAAGTAGTTTCCCAGTCTTTGTTGTAGCTGTTCTTCCTTTTCTTGGTTGTAGTTTTCATCATATTCCTCTTAAATCTACAGAGTTTGGGACTTTGCGGTGATTCGCAATTTCATCATACATGTTTTTGTAAACCTGCTGTTAAAAGATCACGAGTCAATTGCTTGTTGGAGTATCTAGTGAAAATAAATGTGGAAATTAACGTCAAGAGAAAAGGATAAAAACAGAGAATTTTATTATTTGCTCTTGACTGTTTACGTGGGCCAAAGAACAACAATTGGTTCCACAAGACCTGTCCCAAGAGACATTCTGCTCATGCAAAATATCTGTTTCTAGAGCATTGGTGATGCAGTGACGACTCACAGGTCTAGTTGGCGAACTACTGCAGGTGGCGAGCTAATCGCTTACATGCTAACCAGCTAGGAACTCTCTCAGCTTGCTCGCTGTTAGTTAGCTTGGTAGCCAACAGGACAATAGCTTCATACAATTTATTCAAAGGACATATTTGCACCATCAACTCCTGTCGCTATATACAAATATATGGTACAACACAGCTATACTGTCTGGCTCCCTGTTCCCTCAAAGGTCAGCACTGTCAAGATGGTTTGCTATTGGTCGACAGCGCAAATGCATGTCAAACATAGGCTGTATATAAGAAGTGAACGTAGTCACCGTGATATCATCCACTGGTTAGTAGACAACTAAGTTTTGAAGCCTTGAGTTCGGCATTTTGGTCGTCACCATCTTGAGTTTTTGCAACTAGAAGTGACACAAGAGGGTGGAGCTAAGTACAGCCGAACACTGAATAAGACATTTTTAGGTGACCAAAAATGTTACAATTAACTTTGATGAAGTGAAAACACACTGTGAAAGGGTTAAAGTTGTAAGATGAAAACACGGACAACTCCCAGACCGGACAACACCGTGGTAGAGACCTGTCAATCACAAGGTAGCCCCTCCCTAAAGCATCCCCTGCTTTATGGTCTACCTGACTCTAAATGGGACCATCATTTACTAAATGAACATCATGCTGTATTGAAGAAGACTTGAAACTAGAGATTGAGACCATAAACTCATGTTGACAATGTTTACTGAGGTAATAAATCAAGAGAGAAGTAGACTCATTTTCTCATAGACTTCTAAACAACCAGAGGAGTCGCCCCCTGCTGGCTGGTAGAGAGAATGAAGGTTTAAGGCTCTTCAGCTTCACTTCAGAACCGGAAATTTTCACCAAAGTTGAACTCGTCGTGAACAATTCAGGTGGATTTATTTGGCATCTGTGAGTGAACCCACTGATTGTACTGAAATAAATAGATTGTGTTGTTTTAAATGTTGGTGTGGCTACATCTTTGAGCTGAAATGCTCCTTCAAATCCACCTCAAGATGGATTTAGAAGAACTATCAACAGATGAGTAATACTGGAAAACATACAGACCACCCAGAAGGTTTGGAATGCCGGGAAACGTCAGCTGGATGTCAGTCCAACTTTTCTGTTGTTCTCTTTGGCTGAATGTAAAAATGTGTGTCCCTATATTACTGTGTGTGTGTGTGTGTGCGTGTGTGTGTGTGTGTGTGTGTGTGTGTGTGTGTGTGTGTGTGTGTGTGTGTGTGTGTGAGTGTGTGTGTTTGTGTTCCCGCACATATACTGTATGCACCAGTGGCACTTTCACAGTGAAAGTGTGTGTGTGGGGGGAGGGAGGGCAGCAGGCATCTGTTCACACAGTCAGCCTGCTGCGACACATACACATGAATACACACACACACAAAGATGGAGTTCATGTGGACATAAACCCACACACACGTGCACACCAAAAGCCCAGTTGAACCTCGTGCTCCTGTGAATCCGACAGGCCAGCACTTCCCAGAGTGTGTGTGTGTGTGTGTGTGTGTGTGTGTGTGTGTGTGTGTGGTGGGGGGGGGTAATATTAGTCTGCCGTGGCCGGAGGATGACATCATGAACAATTACACTGGACTGGTCATGTGGTCATCTACACTTGCCTTCTGTTTGTGTGTGTGTGCGTGCTTTTTATAAGCTAATGTCACAAGATGAAAGTGTCTAGACGACACAGACAGGAAGACAGATGCATCCACCGTCAGCACACGCACAAACACCCACGCACAAACCTGTGCATGACAGTGGCAAAGGCCGAGCAAGCGGTGTCCAGAAGAGCATTGTGGGAACTTGGCACCAGGACTGGGGTTCAGAACCAGCCAGGAGACTGCTGATATGACTCCTCGATCGTCCCAGACAGTGTTACTTAGTATATTGACGTTTTGTACCCTGACGTCCCTCTGGCCCCGTCAATCCCTATAATATTATGGGAAGCTCTCAAGTTAACATGGACCATTTCAGACATATCGTATACTGTTGTAGTTACTGTATAGAGGCAAATAGTCATTCAATCAGGAAAGACCCCTTATCAAAAGAACAATCATTTATTATATGATGTATGATAAAAGAATAGTGCACAGTCTTTGGTGATTAGACTCCATCGTGACTTAGTATATCAAAGGGGGTAGTGATGCTGTGATGAGTTTAGGATACATTCCCCCCCTGGAGTCTAGACACTGGTGGTGGTGGTGAAGGGAGTAGCTGAAGATCCGATGAAGGGATGTGGAGCAGGCCTGGGTACAGAATAGGGATGCTCATTTTGAAAAATGTTCTTAACCGATAAGCGACCCTCGTTAACTGATTATTAACCGTTAACCCACAAGATTTGTGCCTCGCACGCAGCGGTGCTCCAGCTAAAGGAGCACAACAGATATTGGTTGACGGGAGTCTCCAGTTCAGCGTCTGGGAGCGTTAACTTAGCAGCTCCGATGCTGCGTGTAGTGTCGCGGACATGCAGCCACTTTCCCAGTAAAAGTCTCCACCACACATTTAGTTTAGTTTAGCAGGTTGTCAGCTGTGTGTCTGCCTGGCGGAACTTTAGCGAGTGTCCATTTGTGCTTTAGTGTGTGTATTTGTGCTACGTTAGCAGCTCTAGCATTGCCGGAGGCTTCGTGCTCGCCGCCGCACACGTAGTCTGAGTAACTTTAGAGAGTTTCCAACAGACCGTGTGTGTGTTGGTGGTGAGTGTGAGGTTGTCGGTGGTGTTCTAGCTGTGATCGTAGGTGTAGCAGTGTGTGGACAGTTTATTTGTCAGTGAATAAATGCTATGAAACTACAACTCCTCCGCTCCGCTCAAGAGAGCTGGAGAGACTAGAGCCGACTTCCTGTATCCTGCAACTCCGGCTCCGCCTCTTAAGGTGGGCTGTTAAGGTGGACCAGCTTTTCTTCTTAAAGAGACGAGCCTCTCCTTTGAGCCGCTTAAAATGCTTAATGTCGGTTTGCGGTTAAATGGTTAATTATGAACATCCCTAGTTCAGAATCTGATGAAGACTGGAGGTGATGGGTGGAGGCGGGTTGCATCCAGCCACACTGAAAAGACAACTGACAGCAGCAGAGAGGAGAACAGTTTTATATTATAATTCTTGATTACATGGCAATGATTTTGTATTTTAGCTCCAAGGATGGAACTGTCTGTCAGACTGAACTCTCTCAATAACTACTGGATGGATACTGGTCCATCAGAACCAGCAGAATTTCAGAAATCAGCATATGTATTACCAAATACCTGCAAAACGAATGTCATTCCCATCAAGCGCAGCTGTACTTTGTGTTGCATATGTTATGCAAAACTAAGATGGTGAACACCATAAACATTATTATCTGCTAAACATCAGTATGTTAGCATTACCATTGCCTAAAGCATGATTTATGCATGACCCATCTGCGGGGGTTGCGAGTGTCAGTGCACATCCAACATTTTCCAACTACATGGACACGATTTGGGTAGAAAAGGGAGAATTTTGAGAAGCTTTGAGAAAGTTTTTATGCCACGAGGAGAAACCCACACGGAGTATAAAAGACCCAAACGTTTCCTCATCGCAAGTCCATGTCAGCTCATGTCCGTGCGACCGTATTTGAGGAAAGTATAACCAAAGATATACAGGGACAAAGAGACCCTCACTCTTGTTGAACAATAAATATTTAGTTTGCTTGTTTTAGGTCAGAATTTTGGTTTAAGGTTCAGTTTCATTATGATAGGCAGGGTAAGTTCTTTTGTTTAGTTTTCAGATGAATATGTTTATTTACAAGTAGGGATTTTGTTATGGTTTCATGCTCTTTGGATGAAGGTAAACTATGTGGATGTTGTAAGGTCTCAATACATTAGTCAGACATTGGTTATGACGTAGACTGAAGGATGCCAGAGAGAAAGAAATATGGATTCTACTGAAGCCTTATCTGACCCCCAACTGATGGATGGTTTTATAAGAGAAACATCTTAAAGTTTTGCAGCTGCATTGGTCAAAGTTTGTTGTTTATTGTTGCAGCCACAGAGCTGCAGATGAGATGTCATGTGAGCCCTTAAGGAAGCTAAGAAATGTGGGAATTGTGTAGAAGTTGTGGAAGTCAAAAATAATCGACTTACTTCCGTCTAGATGTACTTAAACGTATAGTATACTGTAAGTTTTAAGGAAATGCGTGCCTACTTCTTCTGGCATGCAGCTATCTGTCAACTCAAAGTGAAGCCCTCTTGCTGCAGTTTAGCTAAACCGCTCCGATGCCTGAGCCACACAATTCATTTTAAAAGGAAATAGCTGAGAGCGTACGTCAATATTGCCAAGACTCATTTATTTTCACCCAATACGTGAATTATTTTTGACTGATTTCAAACTAAATGTCAACACATAAAAACTGCCTGCAGGTTGTAATCTAGTTTATATTGAGTGCAGTGCCTTTAAATCAGCCAGTAATTGGGGTCTGACTGTAGTTGTTATCCAGTGTAATACAGCAGCACATAGGCAGCAGTAGGATGGGGTAAACTGATAGGAACTGATAGGATCGGACAGATAATTTCGTTAGGGGAAGACAAACGAGTGCGAATAACAATCTGACAAAGAGTAGACCAATTTCTTTCCCCTTCCTCCTCCTCCTGAGCTGTGTGTGCCTGCGGGTGAGCTAAAGTGGACAATCCCAGAGTGGTGGGAATGAAAAGAATGATTCAGCCGGCCGGCATTTGACACCTGGTGTCTTATTCCCTCACAGGCGGCAGGTTAGGATTTATATATTGGTACAGGACAGGGGAAGTAAGGGAATAAGGTACAAAGGGTAGAGACCGAGGAGCTAGCTCGGAGAAGTCAGATGACGTTGAGAGGAAAGGTTGAGAGAAAAATCAATGACAGAGAAAGCTAAAGGCTTGTATGTGTCAATTTGAAATCAATAAATCTTGATTCTTCTACTTCCTAACACTAAACGATATCATTGTGATTGAACTGACTTTTCTTGTGCTGCTGTAAACGCCCGGGGCTGTTGTATCTTACCAATATAGTTTTTACCTGCAGTGGTAATTACTGAATAAATAGAGTAAGTGTCACTGTGCATTGACTGCCATGATAATTAGACCACTGCCATTAGACATTCAAAGTCCACTAACAGAAAAAGACATCACTATACCCGCAAAACTGTTTGACTGGCAGTTAATTATGGATCCAAGGCAGATAAGACCTTTCTCATACACTCTTCCTGCCTCCATCTCATTCATTCTAATCTCATATTTACAGACACCTCACTAAGTTCATGGAGGTCTAGGGAAAGTTTAACACAAAAAAATGGATAGGCTTGGAGTCATGCTAATACAATTACATTATGGAAAAGTTCTGCAGTCAAACAAAAAAATAAAGAAAGATGACGTTCTTTTTCACTCATCGCCTCTGAAATCATTTAGTATTCACAGTTCAGTCCATAATTGAATGTATTGTATCATTATACCCTTGCTGGACTCTTAGCTAATTAGCCCACTTGACCTTTCCAAGTTCAACCTAGCTACCTTTAGCAGCCTTTAGCTGTCAATTAGCTGACTTTCTAAGATACTTTAACTTACACTCAGTGTGGAAGTGGCATTTTTTAATGAAAACATGCTACCTGCCTGGTACCAAGTGAGGAATAGACAAATCTGGCAAATTCTCTGTGGTCATCTAGTTGTAGTGACTCCACTGTTTGCTAACAGTACTAGTTGGGGACTTTCAGCCAAAAGGCGTCTTACATAAATGGTTGGCATTGATAATAAACACAGATGAGCATGTATTTAAAATGGATTAAAGTAAAATTGAAGGTTTTTACGAGGACACAGCTGCCGTCACTGAGCGCAACCACGACGCATTTGGCCGAGATTCTGCGGGACCACCGCAGCCCCTAGACAGTGTCTCTGACCTAGTAACGCTGTTAGCTAACGTCAAGCAGCGTTAACTTAGCTGACGTTACATGTTTTACCACGTTAGGCAGTTGAGAACTGCTCAGGTTCTTCCTGAACTCCTAGACGTCGTTGTCAAAAGAAACGTTACATAGAAAGTAAAGATACAAGTACAAAACTGTACACTTGTTAGGAGGACACTTCTTGAAGAAAGACTAGGGTGACCATATTTTCAAACCCCCATACCGGAACCGCACGTTCATGCATGCGCGCATCCACGCTAATATGCACGCGCTAATATGCACGCTCCATAGGCATTATTATCAGGATGGCAAATTTGGCGAGCCAGTGGCACATTTGAGCACGGAGTGGGATCAGAAAGAAGCCGTTATTATCGGGGGTGGGGGGTATTAGAGGCTGTGACAATCATGACTTATCACATTCACTACATTCTCCCTCTTAAATCACAGGGCTATCTCCGTCATGACACACTGACAGTTTGGCAGTCCTGTAGAGTTTCCCTCAGAGGAAACGTATTGTTGTCTGGACCTACCTACATTATTTTTGTACTTGTTTCGTCTCAGGCTATTATAATTAAAATTGTGGAGCTCAGACAACATTTTGGCCAGGATGGAGACACGGCCGGTCCTGAGGGAGTTATAAGAGGAGTGAAATGCCTGTTGATGCACAGAAGGAACTGTGTAGAATAATTATTCAAAACAACACATTTGATGTGCACATAAGCACGGAGGGTTCTGTGGTTCAAAACTACACTAAATGTAACCAGCAGATATCTGTTGTGTTCGTGCGTAATAGTGGCTTGACTGTGCGTAACATCACTCTCTATAGAGACTGCAGCGGTGCGCTGTGCTGGCTCTCTGTATACTTATCTCATGTGCACAAATGAATTAATGAGTGGGACATGATAAAATGTCTATGTAAGTATAATATTGTTATTATTTTAATTGTAGTGAAACCGGGACAATTTGTTAGTGACTTTTTAAAACCGGGACATTTGAGTGTTTTACAGATATGTGTCTGGACTCGGGACACGTCAGCATGAAACCGGGACTGTCCCGGACAAAGCAGGATGTCTGGTCACCGTAAGAAAGACGCCACTTCAGTAATGGCGACTTGTTTACTTCCGGTACTTTCCTGGATTCATGTATGGGCAAAGTTAGCGACTAGCTGGTGAACATAATGGAGCATTTATCATTTCCTGGCATTATCTGTGTTGACTGGGATATTGCAGTTGGGCCTCTCTAGCTTCCACTCTGCTACTGCTCCTATCAGAACCTCAGGGACTCTCACAGAGGCGGCATGTCTGTAGCACTGGACTTTGCATCTCCCAGTCTGCTGTGATGTGGTGAGCAGTCACAGGATGCCTTGGATAATTTGTCCACAATTTTTAGTGCTTCCTGTTCATAAAGATCTGGCATGATCTTCATACTGAAGTGGGATCGTGAGGGGATTTGGTAGCGTTGCTCAAGCACTTTCAACATATTTTTAAATCCTTTGTTTTCAGAGTATGACCTCATGTCTGCAGCGATAAACATCCCAATAGATTTTGTAATAGCTTTAGCCCGGTCTGTGGGGGGGGGCGTACGGATTAACTGTGGTCCGTTACACCCCTACTCAACATGGATGCTGACGTTGCTGTGTGTCTATTGGGTGTGTAAACCGGCTACAGTTTAGCAATAACACCTTTATAAGGTGATGATATGTCGATGTGTTCACAGCTGGTTTCCGCTGCTCTCAGGTGGCCAAAAAAAAACAGTTATTGCAGGTTTAAAGTCAAAGTATTTTATTAGTGACAAAATATACAGCAGCACTTATAGAGTTATAAGCAACCTTTTAATGTTGTAGCTGGTGGATTTTAAGCTATTACTGTTGGGTTGTTTGCTCACTTTAAGCTAACCTAATTAACCTAATCTAAATTTGTCATGTTTTGTTTGTAAAATCTGAATCTGTAAAGTCACTAGCAGCTAAAGTCAAATGAATGGCAAGGAATAGATTATATCTAATATGAACATATCAAATGAAGTATCTCAAAATGGAACTCAACTGTACTTGTGTACATACACTCGGTTCATTTCCACCACTACAGTACTCACACTTATCTACCACTGAGAATCTTTTCTCTTCTTGATAAACAGTAATCTGTGTTGAGGTCTTCATTCCGAGTGGCTGATTCACTCGCTGTTAGAGAGATGCTACTTTGAGAAGACCTTGGCTGATGTTTAGTTTCATCTGTCTGTCTCAATTTCTTTTTATTTTCTGTTACTTATTGTCCATTTCTTTGATTTATGGCCCCTGGCATTCTCTCAGTCATTCTCTTTTCTCTCACCATCTGTTGTTTGCTCTCTCTTTCATTGATTGCCCTTATGTCTTTTTGTAATTCCAAAATAGTAATGACACTTTGATTTGCCGTGGAAAAAATAAATTGCACATATATACTTTTCTCTGTCTTTTTGTTGTCTTATTACTTTTGTCCTTGTAATTTGTTTCTTTTTTCATATTATCCTTCTTCTCCATGTATATGTGCAGCCGATGTATACTAGGACGGTGGGCGTTACGCTTCCACGACAATGCGGTCCCACCACCGTGGGTCGGGGGACGGCGTTATCAACGTTAATCACTGTATGAGCGCAATGCAGTGCAGTGCTGATTAGCAAGCTAGTGGAACATGGAGAGAAAAGGCAATTTAGTCTATTAATTACAATGACAGGAGTTTATAGTGTATGTATAGTCTTTTATTTCAGCTGATTAGACTGTTATCAGTCTTTTTAATAGGCGTTATTGGTCACTACAAGCACCATAGATATGGGTCATTAGGGGCCTACTACACACAGTAGTAGGTTTTATAATCTATTCACATGGACGAGAGAAGGTATAAAAGAACTCGACAGTGACCTTTAGCAACCCTAGTAATTATGACAGGAGACTAAGCGGAAGTTAAGCGTGAAACTAACAACATGTAGTTGTCTTTGTGTTCACAAGTTTCACTTTCACTTTTCAAATGTAGTCATTTTAATCCAAAACAGGATGTTTTCCCTTAACTTAACTAAGTGGTTTTGTTGCCTGAATCTAAAGAAGCCTTTTTGTTTGTGTTCAAAACGTTTCATTCAGTTTTACATTGCGTTAAGTAAGTTAATGCTTTTAAGTTTCACTCTCAGTTCTTCAACGTAGTAGGCCCCTACCGGCCCACATCTATTGATATTGACTGGTGGGAAATAGCACTATGCTACTGCAGTGTGTGTGTGTGTGTGTGTGTGTGTGTGTGTGTATAATGTGTTCATGTATTGCACAGTACAATTATTAATGTGCAAAACAACAAATACGTATTCAACACATTTTGTATCAGTGGCAGATGAATATTTCCAGACTCTAACCATTCTATGAATAATTAATCAATTGAAATAACCTCAAAAGACAAATAAAAATCTATTCTTTGTTTGTGTTTTGAGTTTGTAATTCTCGTCATATAAGCACCAGTCAGGCAGTTACAAGAGGATATCCCTTTTGTCTTCACGCATCACAAAGCAAAACACATAACCTTGCGTAGCAGACTGCTGGAGATCTAAAGCAGAGCTGAAATCTTCCTAAGCCCCTCCAGACACTGTCTGAGCGTTTGCTTTGGTCTGGCTGGGGGCCAGATGTAGAGGGGATTTGACTTGGGGAATATTAGCCGGCTCTGCTTTGCTGGGCACACTCAATCAATCCTTGAAAAAAGAAACATTTCAAAGAGTTTCAAGCTGTTTCTTAGATGTTTAAGACAAGGCAGACTATAGATAGATAGCAAGAAAACCCCTTAATCCAACATTCAAGCTTAAACGATTGCACTGCTGCATGCTAATCTTGGGGTTTTAGCCTTTTTAAAACTTTATCCACGTATGGTTGCCTGAACACAAGTGCCCTTTTCCTGCAATTCCCTGTTACAGCAACAAAACTTTGGCAGCTCAACATGAACAACAGTGGATTGAGTGGGAAATCCACTCTAAAGCTCAGCCACTGGCGATGTGAAACATGTCATTTGGTCCGTTCTGTTTTTGTTTTTTTCTGGTGTGCTTTTACATCTTGGCTTGGAAAATGTATGATGTGTTGCAGCTACAATTTCTTTTTTTTTTTTTTAGCAATTTCAAATTCCGAGTTTAACAACTGGATTTAGCGTCCGCAGATATTTTCACCACGGATCAGCAATCATACATGAAGATATTGATTGTAAAAGAATCAGAGACCCAGATCTCCACTGACATGAGCATACATTTACTGACATGTAATACAGCTTGAAGACAGATGCATTTTTTCCTTACGCAACAAGTTAATTCAGACATTCAGTTTTGTAAGACTTGAACAGTATTTTAGGAGAAATAACTATCTGAAGCAGAAATAAGTCAAGCTGAAGCACAGAATAACATTTCATTGTTTTTTTCTAAACAATAGCTGAGGCTGAAATAAAGGCCGCCTCTGCTGATGTTTCTTGTGGTTAAAATTAAGCACAAGAAATTCATAATTACATAAAATGCGTAGGGATCTGTCAGAATCAGCTCAGGAGATGACAGCAATTGATCAATCAAATTGTGCATTCAACACATCGCAATGTTGGGGAACGGTTCGGACTTTTTACTAGTTGGGAAAAGTCGAGGAAAGCAATCAAATCAGTCAAGAGGGGAAGTTTGAGGAGAAACTCTCCACAGGAGCAAAGAAACTGAAGCAGCACTGCAAGTCACGTTAAAGTTTAATAATCACCAGCTGGACTGTTGCATCGGTTGCATCCATGACTGATCAGAGTTGTTTTAAAGAAGAGCACAAAGCTACAGCTCTGCTTCCTTCAGGCTACACCTGACATTAAAATGTGTTTTAGGTGATTGGATTGCAATCGGATAGTGCTTGACCACAACTTACAAGTGTAAATGCACCCAAAATGCACTGAGGACGGGTTGTGATCCGATAGACCAAACCACATCCAGAGACGCATTGCATTTTCAAATCCACGTACAACAACTATTTGGGCGGCAGAGATGCACGGGTCGACCAAGACGATTGGGTAAGTTTAGAAACTATCCTGGGTTTGGGCAGGCGGGTCAAAAGATGCCAAAGCAATGTACAGTGAATTAGATTGGCTCTCCAACCTGGTCTCATAGGAAGGTGTATAAGTAGCACAACATTACAAGGACATTCTGCGTGTCATGAGCACGCATTTGTGCGTGTCATTTGTACGCCTCTTTTCAAGTGTCAATTATACGCCACGCAACAAAACTACGGTAACAGACACATTTAGGTTGAGGCAACCAAACCACTCACTTAAGATTAGGGAAAACGTCATGGTAGGGCTTCAATTAAATACGTAAACTAAGTAAAATACGTACGAAAACAACATAGCAGAAGTACAGAAAACATGTCACAAACGTCTCTAAAAAAACACGCAACAAACGTCACCGACATAACTTCAAAATAACTCTCAACACTTTGGGACACCAACAACGGTCTGGAACACTGCTCTCCTGGTTGAAAGGCCTATGTTTGTTTTGTCTCACTTTTTATTTGATGTTACTAGCGTAGCGTATTAACATGGATGTGTTTACATTGCAGTCAATCAAATAACTACAAGGCTTATAAATGACACGCCAAAGGCAAGAACGTTCTTCCTGCACGTGAAATGACTTGCGAATTACCGTGTCATTCATACGCCATTTAGTGCGACCGGGCTGGGCTCTCATCACAGGTTAGGTGGGTATTAAAAAACCCTGACCCACGCATAAGTAGTGGGCAGAAATTCGTAATCGCTCACTCGACCCATTCGGTTGTTTGAGATGGACAGAGTGATTGGATCTCAATGTGGAAAGAGAAAAATATAATCAGGTTAAATCATATCTAGATACAATCTGGATACGAGCTAGGGCTGTGCGATATGGCCAAAAGCTTCTATCACCACGATATCATTTTATATCACGATAACGATCTATATCACAATATAGCATGTTTTCTGGTAGTTCAATAAATAGTCTATCTGAATAACCCCTTGGTAAAGCTTATTTTTGTATACTCCTGTAGGAATATATATATATATATATATATATGTATATATATATATGTGTATATATATATATATATATATATATATATATATATATATATTACTCATTTTAAGAACAAGTGCAAGATGAACATTTTTACAGTTTTAAGTGAAATTATAGAGAAAAAATAAATATAAGCCTAGCCTATATTGCGACAGACACGATATTGAAAAATATATATGATAGACTTTTATATCGTTTTGACTATATATACTGTCATAATACCCAGCCCTAACACCAGACGCATTTTATGTCAGGTGCAGAAGGGGGGTCTCCGTCTGTTCCTCCAAAACATCCCATGGTTGAAACCCACCATAAATCCAGCAGCTAGAAACAGTGTGACATGGTAGATTACCTGCCAATGCTTTGCTCAACAGTATTTAGCCACTTTGAGTAAATCCAGGTTTTTGGAACAACTGACCCATGGATCACCTCGACTCCACAGATCACCTCGACTCCACAGATCACCTCGACTCCACAGATCACCTCGACTCCACAGATCACCTCGACTCCACGCTGCTTTCTTCTTTTGGATTATTCTTAATTGCAGACAAACACACTCGGCTGTGACGAGAGAATCAATTCAAAGGCTAATGACACTGTACGGTGTACCAAGACGGAAGTGGCCTGGAACCAATAAATCTGTGAATGAGAACGCGTGTGTGAGTGACATCATCGAAGGTTAAGCACCTGTGATTAATGGGCTCACTTAAGCTGCTTAATGGAGTTTTTATTTCACAGCTTCACGTCGCTGGAGGGAGTGTTACATACTGTCTGGTTGGCACTTTCACTGGGAATTGAAACCCTGTAACCCTGGCAGGCTTGGCTCCACTCTCCATAGAGCCATACACACTTTAATGAGGGTGTGTGTGAGAGAGAATGAAGTAGGGACGGTGAAGGAGTTGTGAAGTTGATAAACTGACAAGTGAAAGAGTATTTTAGCTGGTAAACTGTGCTTGGCAGCATATATGGTAGTCAAAGTGTGTGTGTGTGTGTGTGTGTGTGTGTATGTGTGTGTGTGTGTGTGTCAAACTGTCAAAAAGCAGTGGAACAGACAAATCCCCAAAGCACAACGCCTTCAAAGGGAAGACTATCCAGAGACGGTGAGTGTGTGTGTAGCAACTGTATCAGACACAGTCATACTGAAGGATCCTTCCTTAAGAGTTCAGAGGAGAGATGGGTAGCATACAGAGCGAGAGAGCAAGTAAAGGAAGAAGAGGAGAAGAAGAGGGAGGAGGAGACAGGGAAGGAAGAAAAAGAGGGAGAGAGAGGCAAAGAGCATGGATAAAAAAACGATGGAAGAAGGATGAGAGAGGGGATGCAGGGAGAGGAAAAGATGAATGAATGAGCAGAGGTTGAAAAGAGGAGGAAGTGGCAAGGGATGGAAGAAAATGATGGAGGGAATAAGGGGCAAAAGAGAGGAGACAGCAGGGGAATAGATGAATAGGATGCAATGGAAGGATGCAGTACGGAAAGAAAGAGGGCCAGAGGATGGCTTAAGGATTGCAAGTGTGCACACAGGAATTGAAGGGGAGGAAGATGAGTTGGCGACAGGGGGGCGGTGGAGGAGGGAGGAATATATGATTTCCCTGAACCTCCCTGAGCCTGCAGGTTAGCAAACACAACCGCTTTCATGTTATTCACATCCAAACAGCTACAATCAGACACAAAGACAGAAGAAACACTGGTACATGTAACCAGGTTTTTCTCTTAACCTAATGAATGTTTTATTTAATTGAATTCATGCAATGTGTGCTCACTAATCTATATTTCAAACTCCTCCAACACCTGACAAATGACATCAGGGAATTGTGGGAAGTCTCGACGCTGCTTAGCCACCACACACACACACACACACACACACACACACACACAACACACACACTGACAGGTGTGAAGCAAATCCTTTCTTGTGATAGAAAGTCTCCAGTAACCCTTGGGACATACAGGGAACGTGTCGCATGGCAAAGTGCAAAAATGTGTGTGTTTGAATGTGTGTGTGTGTGTGTGTGTGTGTGTGTGTGTGTGTGTGTGTGTTAGCCAGCCATACCCAAGGGCTGACAGCAGGAATAACAGTTATGTGTGTTTGTCTGCATGTGCACAGGTGTGTGACAGCTTCTGCCACGGCTGCCTTGTTAAATGCAGCCCAGTCTCCGACGGCCGTCGGCGACCTGATACCGACGTACTAGGCACCCTTTAGTGTCTGTCTGAGACACACCGGGCTTTCAACTAACTCCAATGTAAACTAAATATTTGATGCTCAGAGCAACTGCTCTAGAAGTCAGGTGATGTCCAGTAGTATAAAGAGCGAGAAAGTCTGCTGTTTGTGTCCCATGTGAAACAAAAAGTCAACACTGAATTTTTTTACGTTGGCTACTTAACTTGTCTAACAAATTAACTTATCTTAAAGGGGACATGTCGTGCTCATCTTCAGGTTCATACTTGTATTTTGGGTTTCTACTAGAACGTGTTTTATATGATTAATGTTCAAACAACACATTATTTTTTCATGCTCTGTCTGAAACGCTCCGTTTTAGTGCATTTCAACGGAATGGCAACGGAATTGCTTCGCTAGGAAACGGCTTGGGTCCATGTTTACTTCCTGTCAGCTGATGTCATTCACATACACTGCAACAGGAAATAAACTGGGACACATTTAGAATGTTTACGTTTAAAACTGTGAAGTTGTCTAAATATTGTAGATTTGTGACATCACAAATGTACAGAAATCCTGACGGCTTGTTTTAAACACACAGTTTCTGAATACGGGCTGAGTGTATTTATCTGTGGATTGAGCGTTTTGATACTTTCACAGTATTTATATTAAACCTGCTTTATAATATAAAATACATGAAAATCTCACTTTTTACAATATGGGACCTTTAAGTCAAACCGCAATGTTTTCCTGAGCCTAACCAAGTAGTTCAGTTTGAATTCTCGGGGTGCAACGGATCATAAAACTCACAGTTTGGATCATATCACGGTTTTGAGACCAAGAGTCCCGATCAAGTTTTTTTGCTGCCGATACAGATCGACATTTTTTTTAATTTTTGTTTTATTTGTCATAGCTGCTGGTACGCAAGGCTCCGGACTTTTTTTTCACCACCATCCCGAAAAAATCATTTCAACCGCCCCAAAGTCTGAGTTATCCTTTTACTTTGATATTGTCATAGTGGGTATTTGCATAAAAACACACAATTCAAAGGATTAAGAAATAAAATATTGTATTTACATATCAAATATTGGCATTAGTAGCTTTATTTAGTGAGTATAAGCTGCTTATGATAACTTATTAAAGCTACTAATGCCAATAGTAGATTGTATTTATATATACATATTGGCATTAGTAGCTTTAATTAGTTATTATAAGCTGCTTAGAGCCAGACCATGTAGTGTTTCTCTCTAATATCTATTTAATATTGTGAAAACATCTCCTTCAAACAACTGGATTTATTCAAGTTTTAACTACGGTCCGTCACGGATCAACTATGGTCCGTTACACCACTATTGAATTTACAACGTTAACCAAGTGCTTAAAACTGCGTCCGTAGTTGAGCTAGTGATGTGTCTGTCGCGAACGAGCCGGCTCTTTTAAGTGAACGATGGAAGCCGACTCCCGCCCGAGAGCCTTTTTTTTTTTTTTTTTTTTTATTGATTCAAGGCAGAATGAGAGGATGATCTTCTCCGCGCCACGGGCACTCCATGCACTGACTGTGACTGAATGTTGTGTTAATGACGTCCGTGCGACCAATCAGGTGATGACAGACAAGGATCATACCATCAAGCAGGGAGGGGTGGGAATGCACGGCGTGCTGACGGTCTACAGGTACAAAGCAAGAGGGAGAGGAGGAGAGAAAGAGAGAGGAGTAGCATAGCATAGAGCGATGCGCGAATAGCAGACAAGATGAGTGACAGACGAGAACGAAGCAGCATGTCAAATTATGGTATTCTGGACATTCTGGAAAGGTTTAGTATAATTATATTGATTAATTGAAGTGATATATGTGCACACATACTAATCATAGGTCAAAACAGCAATACATTTGACTGAATTATAAAAGAAAGAAGTGGTAAAAAGAAGAGACATTTGGGAGCCGAAAGAGCCGGCTCTTCTTGGTGAGCTGAGCCAAATGATCTGGTTCACTTAAAAGAGCCAGAATTCCCATCACTAGTGGAGCGTCATAGATTGACAACTAGGGCTACCCAGTGTGTTGAAAAGTGAATCTTGCAACTTTCTTTGAAATGAGTGTAGATACAAGCATACAACAGCCATACATACAGGTGAACTGCAGGAGCATGATAAACACACCCTCAAATGTGCGTCTGCTTAACTAGAGAGCACAGATTAATGGAAGTCTGAGGGGAATATGAGAGCAGAGTGGTTGTTTGCAGGTGCTGCTGTCGTGATCACCATACCGTATAGATGAACATAAACCGCCTGGGTGTTTACAGCTGCGTGACTACAGACACTGCCTGGCTGTCGTGTGCCTTTCTGCATCCCGGATCTTCTACAGCACATCAGAGAATGTGATCTGCCTCACTCTGATCTACTATCACCAGCCTCTTCTCATATTACATTCACACTCGGTGTGTACTGTGTGGCCTTGCTGGATATCCTATCATTTAATTAAATTATTAGGTTATTAGTTATCCGACCACCAAATTAAATAAATCTAATTCTATCTTTTGTTTGAATTTCCTTTATTAACCCAGTTGTCTCACACAGCATGATGTTCATTTAGTAAATGATGGTCCCATTTAGAGTCAGATAGACCATAAAGCAGGGGATGCTTTAGGGCGGGGCTACCTTGTGATTGACAGGTCGCTGTTTTCGTCTTACAACTTTAACCCTTTCACAGTGTGTTTTCAGTTTATGAAAGTGAATTGTAACATTTTGGTCGCCTAAAAATGTCTTCTTCAGTGTTCGGTTGTACTTAGCTCCGCCCTCTCGTGTCACTTCTGATTGCAAAAAAAAAACAAGATGGCGACGGTAAAAATGCTCCAGGTTTCAAAACGGCAGTCCACAAACCAATGGATGACTGCGTCCACTTCTTGTATACAGTCTATGCTCCACCGTCCGATCGCTGATGGGCAGACTCTGATGGCAGCTCCCGTATCCGGGATATTTTGGCTTCACTTTTGTACAGCGGGAGGAAGTGTAGACGCGTCGTCCATCTTTATACAGTATATAGTCTATGGTATGTACACATGACAGTTATCTTAAACCCAGACATGTTTAACTCAAGCAATCACTAGTGACACTCATAAGTGTTTTAGCTATAGCTGAAGCTCTTATCTAGCACACTCTGTCATCAGCGGTCTGATTTATTGACATCCTTGACTTTCACCTATAACAGGAGCAGGATGCATACATATAGGACATATCTCCCTCCACTTGTGACCACCTCCTCACGTCTTCCTCTCTCACCTGTCCCTCTTTATTCCACACACTCTCTCTACAACTGTCTCCAGTGACAGCCCCACAGAGGAGGACTGAAAGGAGATCAAACAGGTAGGAAATTGTAAAATAACTGCAGTGAGAGTGGTGCATATGAATGAGAAGGAGATAGTGGTAGCCACAGTGTACAGCAGGGGAAATCTACAAGGAGCCATATGGGATGTAATTCGCACTTTACCTCGCACTTACATATTATTTCAAAGGACACTCCAGGGAGTTGTAACAGCCCAATGTGATGCCAGAGTATCACCTCGGATTTCATATTGGGAAACATCTTGGCAAGGATACCGTATGGACTTTTTTCTTTTTACAGTGTAACAATAAAGAAAAGTGATGTAACAGTATTTACAACATTACAAGCACTTCTCTGGAAGACAAATTAAAGAACAGCAACAAAGCAATGAGCCCAGAATATATTGGAGTATCCAGTTCTAATAAGGCCGGAAAACATTAAAGTACCATGTTACAATGCAGTTAAAGTATATTAAAGTATCCTGTTCTAATACAGCAACAGTATATTAAGCTATCAAATGAAGACTATCTTGTTCTAAAGAGGCTGAAACACATGGACTCATCTTGTTCCAATAATACACCCAAGGATTTGCTTCAAATAAGGCTGTAATAAACTGGGAAAAAAAAGTTGTTAAACTTGTGTTTGGTGGATTATTTCTCTGTTGTATCAATGCTAATGGTCATTGTATTCTACATGGTTGGAAAGCCTGTTTATTTACCTTCACAATGATGTCCAACTTGTAAGGATCATGCATTTGTAGGATGAGCAGCACAGCTGATTATGTGGGGAGCGCCCAAGAAAAATGTTCCAAAAGGCTCTGCCAATGGTAAACAGTGTATTCTCATAAGGCTACCAGGAAGCCTGCAATGACTACCCTTCACCGTCAGGCCCGTTTGCCCTGGTGTCGACAACACAGACAATGGAACCTGAACATGTGGGGGAATGTCATGTTCAGTGATGAGTCCAGGTTCTGTCTGCCAAAGTCAGATGTCAGGTTCAAAGTATGGAGACGACGTGGAGAACGCTATGCTGATTGTTGCACCGATGGAGGAACAGCTTTTGGTGGGGGCAGTGTCATGGTCTGGTGGTGGGTGGGGGGGGGGCATCTCCCTCACTGGCAAAACAAGGCTTGCCATCATTGAAGGCCATCTCAATGCAGTGAGATATCGGGATGAGATTCTGCAGCCAGTGGCAATCCCATATCTCCACAATCTGGGACCTAACTTCATCCTCCAAGATGACAACGCTCGCCCCCACAGAGCCAGGGTTATCACAGACTACCTCCACAATGTAGGAGTACTACATATGGATCTTCCACCGCTACTGAGGCTCCTGACGGTGTATTAAATTAATAAAGTGTCAAATAGCCAATATGTCTTGTTTGTTCCTTGTTACTGATAGAGAGTTCAATCATCCAATCCACCAAACAACTCAAAACAAGAGTCAGTACCAACAGGAGAATACACTGTTTACCATTGGCAGAGCATTTTGGCAAATATTTCTTGGGCGCTACCCACATAATCAGCTGTGCTGCTCATCCCATGTGAAGGTAAATAAACAGGCTTTCCAACAATGTAAAATACAATGCCAATTAGCATTGGAACAACAGAGAAATAATCCACCAAACACAAGTTTCTGAACTTTTTTTTCTCAATTTATATTCAAGTTAGGGCTGTTAATCGATTAAAATATGAATAATTAATCAGGATTAATCACATGATGACTATTGATTGCAAATTAATGGCACATTTTTTATCTGTCCTAAATGTACCTTAAAGGGAGATTTGTCAAGTATTTAATCCTCTTATCAACATGGGAGTGGACAAATATGCTGCTCTATTCAAATGTATGTATATATTTAGTATTGGAAATCAATCAACAACACAAAACAATGACAGATATTGTCCAGAAACCCTCACAGGTACTGCATTTAGCAGAAAACAATATGCTCCAATCATAACATGGCAAACTGCAGCTCAACAGGCAACAACAGCTGTCAGTGTGTCAGTGTGCTGACTTGACTATGACTTGCCCCAAACTGCATGTGATTATCATAAAGTGGGCATGTCTGTAAAGGGGAGACTCCTGGGTACCCATAGAACCCATTTACATTCACTGATCTGGAGGTCAGAGGTCAAGGGACCCCTTTGAAAATGCCAGTTTTTCCTCGCCAAAATGTAGCGCAAGTTTGGAGCGTTATTTAGCTTCCTTCATGACAAGCTAGTATGACCTGGTTGGTAACGATGGATTCTTTAGGTTTAGTCTAGTTTCATATGATGCCAGTATCTACAACCCAAACATCACAAATTGCATTAATGTGTTAAAGAAATTAGTAGCGTTAAAATGAATTTGCATTAACACGTTATTATCGTGTTAACTTTGATCGCCCCAATTCCAGTATTTTGTTCTAAAAAGGGTGAAATATATATAAAAAGTCCAAGTTGAAGTGTCTTTTTCTAAAAAAGGCTTGGATATATTCAAGTATCATGTTCTAATAAAGCTGTTCCAAAAGGGTGGGATTTAGCAGAGACTCTTGGTCTAAGGTTGGAGTATACTGAAGTATTATTTTCTAATAAGGCTGGCTCATATTGAAGTATCTTGTTCTAAAAGGCTGGAATATATCAAAGATTTTGTTTCATTAAGGCTGAAGTATTATATACCTTTATATGTTATATAAGCCTGCCAGCTAGAAATCAATGTGGCCAAGAAAAAATAATGAATTATGTGTCGTACAAAACAACATCTGAACACAGAGCCAGTTTCGCTTGATGGCCAACATGTTGAAACTAAGCAGGGGTCTCATTCAAAAAACAGTGCATAGGATCCATACTAAAAGTGTATGTGCGCACAAAAGCCGAAAATGGCGTGCGCCAAAAAAAAATCTGACTTCTAAAACTGTGCGTGCGCACACCTGCAGACGATGTTCCCTTTATAAATCACAGTCCACCTGGAAATGTGCGCACGTTGATCCGCCTCATATCCCGCCCTCTACACGCCCACTTTCAACCATAAATGGTCGATACAAAGCACCTCATGAATGTTTCTGCATGTGAATGAGCCTGTTGATCAGTGGATCTTTACGGTGAATCACGGCGACTCCTGAGAGGAAGACAGAGAAAAGGAGTTTTTCTGACACAGAGATGGAGGAGCTTGGAGGTGAGGAGGTCTCTGAACACTCGTTCCCTCCTGATTCTCTCATTCACGTCACGTAGTCCTCACAGTGCCGGTATATCCACCATGCAGCATGTTACCAGAGTCACTGAAGTGATTATATGTCTACAACAATCAGACTGATCCATTCACAACTTTCCAAAATGACTGAGACAATCAGTAATATCCCCCACCTGGATATCATCTGAAAAAGGAAGTTTGACAGGTGAACACTATTTATTTATTTACTTAAGTTGTTATAGCGAACTTGTCCTGCATTATGATTAGGACTGATAATTATAATGACGATATAGAGAGTAACGATTGTGTGAGAGTTGTCACTGGCTTCATTTACACACTTTGTTAATTTACACTCTCCATACTGGTGAAGATGTGCCGGGTGGAGGTGACTGTTGAAGGTGTGCTGGGTGGAGTTGACTGGTGAAGATGTGCTGGGTGGAGGTGACTGGTGAAGATGTGCTGGGTGGAGGTGACTGGTGAAGATGTGCTGGGTGGAGGTGACTGGTGAAGATGTGCTGGGTGGAGTTGACTGGTGAAGATGTGCTGGGTGGAGGTGACTGGTGAAGATGTGCTGGGTGGAGATGACTGGTGAAGATGTGCTGGGTGGAGGTGACTGGTGAAGATGTGCTGGGTGGAGGTGACTGGTGAAGATGTGCCGGGTGGAGGTGACTGGTGAAGATGTGCCGGGTGGAGGTGACTGGAGGAGGCAGAGTGGCGCACCGCTGTGGCGCACTGGAGACAGTCTGACAGTTGCATCGGATAGCTGTTTTCATTTTGTCTATTTATACTGTATCTGTCCCTATATAATAAAACCATAAATAAATTAATAAGTCATGTCATCACTGCAGTGATTTTACACAACAACTTTATGAAAACTAATATGGTACTTGTTGATATCTGCACACTATTAGAAGATCTTATTAAAACTATTGGCGCTCTGTTCTGCCATTCTTTAATGCTATTTGATATAATCTTGGATTTCTACAACCGGTGATGATGATTTCATCAGCTGCTCCACAACTGACTGCGAGTGTCGGTAGTGCGGTCCTCTCCTCTGAGCTCCGGAGGTGGAGGACGTGATGGTGAGACAGCGCTGATGAGATATTGAGCGGAATTTGCTTTTAGATTTGAGTTGATCTTTTACATTTGTAAGGTGCTTATGGAATAGTTATGGATCACTAGCACAAAGAACACTTCTGTTTTAAATGTTTATGATAAAGTGGATATAAGTATGAAGTGAAGTTAAATGTGTGAGAGGCATCATTATACGTATAATGACATTTAATGTCTACAGTCTGGCTTCAATTCACCACCTCACCGTCTGCGTCTCCAGTTCCCCCTACCTCTTAGCCTCCATAATGTGCGTACGCACGGGTCAAAGTTTCCGTACCGGTGTGCACATTCTCCCGTCAAGTTATTGTGTGGGAAGTGGCGTATGCACATTTCAGGCCCCGTTTTGTGCGTACGCAACGGTTATAAATGAGACCCCGAAACTTATGCAGAAGTCTGATGTTTGCTTGACAACTGGGCCGGAGAGAACATACAGAATACGTTAAATAAAGTTCAGAAGAATAGTGACGTTTATTAAGTCATAAAGTGGAGGAGAAGGGATTCGTGTGCAAACTTCAACAGCATCACAGTCCACGATTTCCTGCATAGAAGTGGCAGCTCTCAAGAGGAAAAAGATCAATTCGCTGCTTTGTACTCAGCAACTTGTTTTCTTTATTTGGTCCTCTTTAAATTGTGCACTGTGAAACCAAACCAGACTAAATAGAAAACAAACCAAAAGTATGAATTTCACTCTGCTTTGGACAAAGGGACTATGGCTTCTGACCTTCTGACCTGATCAAATAACAAACTTTAACATTTTAAACAAAAATGTGGGTCATTTCCTTACTGTACCTCTTCATAAAACAAAAATAGTATAAAACCCACCGCTCTGTCAAATATCAACAATTGTTGTCTTTTAAACAACCAATGCTGCTATTGCTACAAAGATTTAGAGGAAGAAAAGGAGACCATGAAGAGAGGAAACAGGTACACTAAGAGACCAACAGGCAGATGGTGTGGTGAAGTTTGCCTCAGTGTGCTAACAACATGATTTCTTCCTCTCTGTCACTTATATAACAGGTGGGTGTATGCGTGTGTGTGTGTGTGTGTGTGTGTGTGTGTGTGTGTGTGTGTGTGTGTGTGTGTGTGTGTGTGTGTGTGTGTGTGCGTGTGTGTGTGTGTGTGTGTGCCAATGTTATATACTTAAAGTATGTATCCCTGTGTATTCATGTGTGTTGTCTGTTAGTCTGACAGGCAACAGATTGCTGCACAGCATGCCTGTACACTCACACTGACAGATTTCTCCAGCGATAGAGAGAAAACAGAGTGAAAGAAAGGATAAAATAAAAACCAAACCAGAAGAGAAGCAAGAAAGAGAGTGAAAGAAAAGAAAAAAGAACAAATGAGCAAGAAAGCAAATAACACAGTGAAGGTTGACAAAAAGAGGAAGAGAAAGAAAAGGATAAAAGAGAGAAGTAGAAAGAAGAGGAACCTGATGCATAAACACAGAGAGAGGACGGTTGGGGATTTACCATATACAGTAACAGACGGTTTCTAGAATAAGCTTGCTTTCTCAAACATAGACACGGGTGACAAAAATAGACTTTCTACAAAGGAGTTCACTGAGTGGTTAGCTGGTGGTGCAGAAAGCATGACAAACTTCTGTGTGAGCGCTCCATCTGTGAGTCTGTGATTCCTCCTGTCTACTCGTCAGACTGGAGGGAATCCTGCGCTTCAGCTACACACAGCGCGCGCACGCACACACACAGACACACACACAGACACACACACAGACACACACACAGACACACACACACACACACACACACACACACAAACATGGGGGATTTAATCATGATCTTATCATGTGCACGCATTTGCTCGTTCTTTTGCAGACACGTTGCACAAGCTAAACACTCGCTGCTTTACTGTAATCCATGACTGTATCATAATGTGAGGAAGATGAACTGCATGCTTACAGAAAGCTACAGGTAATAAAGTGGCATTATTAATACATATAAGACGATGAATTATCTTGAAATAAATAACTGTAAATGTTTATATTAGGGCTGTCAATAGATTAAAATATTTAATCTAGAGATGCACTGATCTGACTTTTTCAGTCCTGATAGCGATAGCGACAGCTGGGCTTTGGGTATGGACCGATACTGAGTAGTATGTGTTAGGAAACATCAGGCTTCACTATTGCTTTCTTCACTTTGTAAAAAAATATAACAAATAAATAAAAACATTTATTTTATTTATTTAAATTGAATTTTTAAACTATTATTAAAATAATAAATCGTACACTAGCAACTTGGTAAATAATCTCAAAAATTAATAAACCAGGTATTAAATTTCCAGTATATAATGTATATAAACATAGAACTAAATTGAATATATCGGATCCACTGTAACCGGTCCAGCTATTTGAGTCTATATCAGCCCGATATCTGATTCGTTATCTGTGCATCCCTAATTTAATCAGGATTAATCGCAAATTAATAGCACATGTTTTATCTATTCAAAATGAACCTTAAAGGGAGATTTGTCAAGTATTTAATCCTCTTATCAACATGGGAGTGGGATAATATGCTTCTTTATGCAAATGTATGTATATATTTATTATTGTAACTCAATGAACACAAAACAATGACAGATATTGTCCAGAAACCCTCACAGGTACTGCATTTAGCAGAAAACAATATGCTCCAATCATAACATGGCAAACTGCAGCCCAACAGGCAACAACAGCTGTCAGTGTGTCAGTGTGCTGACTTGACTATGACTTGCCCCAAATTGCATGTGATTATCATAAAGTCTGTAAAGGGGAGACTCCTGGGTACCCATAGAACCCATTTACATTCACTGATCTGGAGGTCAGAGGTCAAGGGACCCCTTTGAAAATGGACATGACAGTTTTTCCTCGCCACAATTTAGTGTAAGTTTGGAGCTTTATTTAACCTCCTTCATGACCAGCTAGTATGACATGGTTGGTACCGATGGATTCATCAGGTTTTCTAGTTTCATCAGGTTTTCTAGCTTCATATGATGCCAGTATCTCTAACTCTAAAATGGGTTAATTTTATTGCTGCAGACTCTGAAAGATAGTAAAGTTGGCCGGGTTAAATGCATTTCTTTATTTTTTCATTTTTAAAAAGATTTATCTATTCACCAGGATCTTCACTCTAGCTTAAAAACTGAGCCGCTACAACTTCAAAATCACAAGAAATGAATGACGTTAAAACAAACATGTTATTATCTCGTTAAATTTGTCATTCCTAATTTATTCCTTATATTTTGTTTACACAGTGAGGCAAACAGCTTATTAATCAAACATCAGATCGGTACTCAGTATCGGCCCACACCCAAAGGCCGGGTATCACTAGCCCAGGTATCACTATCGGGACTGAACAAGTTGGATCGGTGCATCGTTACTGACGAGAAGCTACACGTCGTCTCAATCACGTCCTCGTTAGCTAACAGTCATCACTGTTAGCTAACGAGGGCCATGATGACACCGTGATGACACAGTGATGACACCGTGATGACACAGTGATGACACCGTGATGAAACAGTGATGACACCGTGATGACACAGTGATGACACCGTGATGATACAGTGATGACACAGTGATGACACCGTGATGACACAGTGATGACACAGTGATGACACCGTGATGACACAGTGATGATACAGTGATGACACAGTGATGACACCGTGATGACACAGTGATGACACAGCGATGACACAGTGATGATACAGTGATGACACCGTGATGACACAGTGATGACACCGTGATGACACAGCGATGACACCGTGATGATACAGTGATGACACCGTGATGATACAGTGATGACACCGTGATGGCACAGTGATGACAACGTGATGACACCATGATGACACTGTGATGATACAGTGATGACAGTGATGACAGTGATGACAACGTGATGATACAGTGATGACACTGTGATGACACCGTGATGACACAGTGATGACACCGTGATGGCACAGTGATGACACCGTGATGACAGCGTGATGACACAGTGATGACACAGTGATGACACCGTGATGATACAGTGATGACACCGTGATGGCACAGTGATGACAACTTGATGACACAGTGATGACACCGTGATGACACCGTGATGACACAGTGATGACACAGTGATGACACCGTGATGACACCGCGATGACACAGTGATGACAACGTGATGATACAGTGATGACAACGTGACTGCACAGTGATGACAACGTGATGACACCATGATGACACCGTGATGACACCGTGATGACAACGTGATGATACAGTGATGACACCGTGATGGCACAGTGATGACAACGTGATGACACCATGATGACACCGTGATGATACAGTGATGACACCGTGATGACACAGTGATGACACCGTGATGGCACAGTGATGACACCGTGATGACACAGTGATGACACCGTGATGACACAGTGATGACACCGTGATGACACAGTGATGACACAGTGATGACAGTGATGACACACCGTGATGACACCATGATGACACAGTGATGACACTGTGATGACACCGCAATGACATCAACGTACTCTACAGTGATTCAGGAGGAAACTTTATTAAAACCATCACACTGCTTTGTTGTACATACATGTTTATTATGCTGCTATTTATACACCATACACGTGTCTGGGCTAAATCATGTTGGTATTTACATGTGCGCACACTTGTTTGCATGCTGCACATGTACACACGCACGCACGCAAGCTCGCTCGCTCAGGAAGCCACATAGAGGCCGGATTCCAGAGCTGCGATCTTCTCTTTCTTCAACGAGCAGATTTACCACAGAGCTCTTCCAGTAGTGTGTGTGTGTGTGTGTGTGTGTGTGTGTGTGTGTGTCAC
>CAKAOH010038388.1:27605-42759 GCA_916701665.1 Sebastiscus tertius
CACACAAACACACACACACACACACACACACACACACACATACACACACACAGGCTCAAATGCACATGCCCAAAAGATATGTAGGCCACTTCTTTCTTTCGGTTTTAGCCCCAATAAACACACACCTATCGTTTCACACTTCCCATCTTTCCCTCTTCTTCCTCTCTCCCTGTGTCCACCCCTTCTTCTTCTTCTTCTCCTCTCATTGTTTACAGCGACATTTGATCAGCCCTTTGTTTAGGAAACAGTAAGCTCCCTCGGCCCCGCTCTGCGTTTCAAAGGATGTGGCTTTTTCTTTCTGCAAACATCAGTTTCTTTCCTGGTAAAGCCCTTTGTGTCTTGTGTGTGTACATGCGAAGAGTTCCGAGTGTGTATTTGACTGCGTGTTTGTGTGTATTAGGAGTGTGTGTGTGCACGTATATATGAGCTTCATTACCCAGATTGAGAAGCTAAACGAAAAGAAAATAAACGGGGATATTTGTTGTCTTTCTGATACTTTGCCAGTGCCTCTATAAGTCTAATATGATTCAGCGTCTGGCTCAGCTTTAAGCTTGATGACTCAGGGAGGAGAGAGTGGCAGACGCAGAGGCAGCAAGAGACAAAAGGCAGAGTCAGAGAGCGAGATAGAGATGGAAATGGAGAGAAATTGGCGTCCGTGCGACTTGGAGCTGGGTAAGCGCTCCTTCCTAATATGATTATAAATCGTCTTGTCCTCATCTTTTTGTGCCAGTTGTGTCCTTGGCCCGAGTCGCAGGGGGAGGAAGCCTCGTTCCAAGCCTGGAAAGCCTCTGCAGGCCAACGAAGCCAAGTGGAAAAAAAAAATAAGAAAGGACACGAAAAAAAAGGAGGCATCAGCAATTAGAGTAAATGGGATGAGGTGCATCAACAAAATGCTGCAAGATCTGTGTGATAAAATCTGCCAACCTCAGCAGCCTGAGTCGCAAACAGAGTCACGTCTTCACTAACTGAGATGCTTCAGATTTGACAGATTTAGCTTAAATTAAATTAAGGTGTTGGGGGGCGGACGCCAGCAGTAACTCAGGAAGTCAAACGTACACAGGAAGTACAGAAGCTAAGAGTCTGGAGGTCGCGTCAGTCGCAAACACTCACTTCATACTTTGAATAACATCTCTGTAATGGATGTATGTAGCCATTTCCTTTAAAAACTGTCCTGTAGTGCGCTCGCTGCTACGTCGTTACAATGAGCCATCACGTGTTCTTATAATCCATCCAGGGGCTTGGTAAACCACAGGGCTGGGACGATACACCTAACTCCCAACTCCCAATGTGATTTTTGTTACCTTTTTTAACACAAAAACCATGGGGAAAGGTCCAATCATCCACTTCTAGGGACTTTTACTTTAGAAAATCTCTAAATGAATCCAGTAAAAATGTTTGATTTTCAGCATGTTTGTAGTCAGAGATGTCCTGAAGTCAAATATATCAGGCATTGTCAGGAATTATTTATTTATACGTTTCCTGCACAAATTAGTGGTATTTTCTTTTAATTTATCAGGGACATGTAATGTTTTATACTTCTGGGAATATAATCCATCAATCTTATTTCCATAGATGTATTTTGTATGCACAGTTCCCTTTGTTAACACCTTACTTTGAAAACTGGCTGTAGTCAAGTGTGAGCTTTTCTATGTATGAGCCGATCAATGTAGATTGTATATCTTTGGGTCATTGTGGGCTCCAAGAAGCTGTGATGACAAGTAGCAGCCTTACTTGACTTCATTATCTGACAGTCTTGCTTCTTGTCAGTCTGTACAAGTGAGCTCATTATTCTTCTAAGCCATCAGTCCAATAAAGACTGACACCAATGATTATTTTCATTGGCGACGGCGATCAATCTTAATTGATCAATTATTTGATAACTTTTTGGTCCATTAAACCTCATAAAAATAGTGAAAAATGTCCATCAGAATTCCCCAGATCCTGAGGTAACATCTTTAGCTTGACTAGTCCATAAAAAACAGATTTTCAAGTCACAATCATATAAAATGAAGAAAAACAGCAGATTTTTACGGGTGGAGAAGATGGAATCAGTAACTGTTTGACAAAGTCACTATCTTTTAGAATTGATTCATCGTTTAATGAATAAATAAATCATTATTTCAGCTTTAATCGAGAGTTTGTTGACTTGCTAAACTCTTCAGCAACACTAATGGGAAAATCAAGTTGGCAAAATCATGAATTTGTGAATACAAAATAAGATATTTCATGCATGATCATACAATGTGGTTACTTAACAAGTTTTCCACAGTTTTACGTTCCACTATTTTTTATGTATTTATTTTTATTTATTTATACTAAAATTTAAAACTTTATAATATTTTTTTTTTCTCTCGTAAATTTGCCACTTTAATCTCAGGTTTTTTCTTGTAAATTTACAACTTTAATATCGGAAATTCTGAGTTTTTTATCAAAATAATACCGCCCTCCCCAGCTTCAGAATTATTGTTTCTACCTACAATGGCCCTTATACGCCGTTGTATGATCAAGAGAAAACAGTGTTTGTTTAATCTTCAGTTGAGTCAGTGATCCTGGGACAAAAATGTGAATTTACGTTGAGATAATAGGCCTAAAAATAGATTATGAGCCACTCGGATCAAAACACAAAACATATATCTGTCTCCTTATCATTCCATCCAGATAAAGCTGGATCCCACCTCTGATGCAAATATTATGACGCTCTTCGCGACCTTCACCCTCATGCCAAACTTCATTTACCCTCCTTCACACCGTCTACTCACTAGGAGATTGGAAAAACGCCAACCCAGCTTCTTAACAAACACAAGGTCTCTGCACACAGAGTTCAGGCATATTTTCAGCCCTGTAATAGCTTTAAACACAGATCTCCAACAGCGAAGCAGTATTTTGGCCCCCACTTGTGTGCCGCCAAATGACCTTACTGAGACAGTTCTATCAGTATATCAGCTTTAAAAGGCCATTGTTCTTTTTCTGAGCTTCTTAACGCACTGGTCAAATTAGCAACAGAATAAAAATAACTCCTTATATCTATACAATCTCATGTGCTTCAGACAGGCAGGTGTGAACAGTTACACCAGAAATGCCCACACCTACTCGTTATTTGAATATGTTCATTTTAAAATGATTTGCATTTGAGTATCTGCACCTGAAACACACCAATTGCAACTGGTGTTAAGCTCCATTCGCATGGGACCAGTATTACCTGGGGACCTCATGTGATCTAGTCTGTTTCATGTGGCACATTCACACGAGAGAAGCGAAGTCTGTATTTTACTCCAATTTACTAACATTATCCCCTTTCTGCATAACAAAATAATAAAAGAAATAAATAGGACCCCAAATCACAAGATGTCAATTCGCAGGGGACTAATATGATCACATGATATCTGTGTTTGGTGAATATGCAGTGGAAGTTTTACTTGATAAATTACGGACATGGCTAACAAACACCAGACTTTTAGCCAAGAGACCGGTGTTCATGTCCCACGTGAAACTGACTCAATTGACTTATTTTGTCACGTCAGTCGTTAGTCACGTGACTCGTTAGTATCGTTAGTCTCATGAATCATTAGGCACTTGCTAGTCAGGTGAAGTTAACATCAACCACAATCGTTTCATAACCCTAACTAAGTGGTTGTGTTGCCTTAACCAGATATTCTCAACCACTGGGCGTAACCACTGGTGGGCCTCAGAGTGCAACCTAGGGGGCCCCAGAGGCTTACTTTGCATGTAAGGAGGGTATATTGACACGCCAAACCTGACAAAGAGGGGAACCTAGTGTGTTACAGTTGGAGGCTTAGGGGCACTGACCAAGCGTCGGTATTTGACGAGTTGGGAGTGAGAACGTGTTGCACTGGCATGCTGCCTTTGTAGCAACTAAAAACTTTTTCTTCAACTTTTAAGCTTCATTCTTGACATCCAAAACAGTAATTTGACAAACAAACCCAACTCAAGGTCCTCTTACTGGCTTTTTCTGGAGCTTTCAACCATATCAACAGTCTGTTTGGTTGTCATGGAAATAGGTCTGTTGTCATGTGAGTTTAAGACTACTCATCCACGTTGGCTTCAGAATTAAGCATCACAGTTCATTATTAGCCTTTGAAATAGTAGTTTGACAGAAACTTCCCAACTCAGTGTCTTCTTACTAGCTTTTCCTGGCGTTTTTAACCATTTTGTTAAAATCTCTAAAAAAAAAAGCTAGTAAGCGGACTAAGGATGTCACGAGAACCAACACTTCGGTACCACGTTGATGCCAAAGCTGTTAAAACGTGATGAAACTGATGATGCTACATTGTGAACAACAAATCCATGTTGAAATTGGCAGGATGAGAGCTAGTTAGTGTTAGCTGTTAGCAGCTGGTGGGCAGCACAGTCCTGCTTGGCTAAATAACAAAGCTAACAGTTAACATTAATGGAGGTTGCATTGAGTTGAATTATGAAGTGTTCAAGCTCTATTCAGTAAAAGTAATACATTATAACATTCATCAAGATGTGTTCAAATGTAATCTGGTTAAGTGTAGTTTTTGTGAGAAACTTGAGGCGGATCATGAGGGATTAATAATGCAAACAGTAATAAAAGAGTGGATGTTGTAGTGGATGGGATTTATTGTATTGTTTTTCACCGAGGTATTGAATTGGGTATCAAGAATGGTGGGATTTCACTGGTATTATTGGTATCAACTACTAAATCTCTGGTATTGTGACGCCCCTAAAGCAGACCTTAAATTGGTATGGTTTTGCCAAACAACTATTTCCTTAGTCAAGAATTAAAACTCCATCCACTAATGAAGACCATAGGATACAGTTGAAAGCTCCTGAGGGGAGGATTGGGGGGGGTAGTAAATAGACCTTGAGTTGAGATTGTTTTTTCAAACTCCGTTTCTGTTGGGAAATATTGAAATCAGTTGATGATTTGTTAGAGGAACTGCTGAAGGTCAAAGATCTAGATTTTACACAAACACATTTAACTTTGAATTGTTTTCTTTTACGCTCAATGCACCTTCAAAGTCACAAAAAAAAAGATTATGATTTAGTTGCTGTGGCTTTGCATGGCAGAGGCAGAAAACATAGATGAGAGATATGTGATGGAGGGATGGAGGAAGAGAAGAGAAGAGAAGAGAGAAGGGTAGTCCCCTTCAGTAAATCTATGTACCATGCTGTACTATGTGTGTCTGTGGACGGTTATATCTCCGTCTATCTGTATCTCTCGCTTTCATTATGACATGAAATTTCCTCCGTTAGAAACATCACACTCACACAGCTGTGTAAAAATAAAATGTGTTGTTTTTAGAAGGGAAGCCACATCCTTCCAGTCCAGTCACCCTGCTGCCAGAGAAACACATTCTGTTTCTGTTAAGCATCACAAACATTTCACCCATCAAATCCCTTAAACAAATACTTCTTAGCTGTTTTTTGTTCCCACCTCTATGTTGTCTGTTTCTCAAATCAACCTATTTCTCATTAAAACCCTCTAAATACAATATGTCTTCATATTAGCATGTGGTACTTGAGTGTACAGCAAGTGATTAAAGGAGTGGGCGAAGCAAAGGTTCCTGTTTTAGGTCTTGTTTTAGCGCCTGGTCGCGGTCACGGTGCATGTTAGATAGTCGTAGTATTTGCATGCTGTAGCACACCACAGTAAATGGTCTCATATATACATATATATGGCTGGGCGATATGGCCTAAAAATAATATCGTTTTTAGGCAATATCGCAATACACGATATATATCACGATATTTTCAAATATCCTCTAAGCACTTCATAAATATTGAATTTGATGCATAAAATCACACCAATATGATGATTCTTGTAGTCCCTGCAGTATGTGTCTGCATTAAGACCTTCTTGATTATATTCATTAGTGGTTTCTGTTGGGACTATTTTAATCACTAGTTCAATTTAACAAAACAGTATCCACCAGTATTCACTTTAACCAAATAGTTATCTGGCAATACATGCTTCATATATTTTGATAAATACAAACACGCACTCACGCACGCACGCACGCACGCACGCACACACACCGTTTTTAATGGTGGGTAACAAGTGTAAAGTAACTTAGCTGGTATAACACCAGCTTATGTTTACCAGTAAGCTGTTATAACATTGCTGATAATAAAAAATATTATTTTCCCACTAATGTAGAAAGACTCACCATCACGAGGTATAGCCTGTGGCCAAAGCAGTCTGGTCCACTTCTTCAGGCTCACAGCTTTGGTTCTGTTAGCTGGACGTTCAGATCGGTAGTTGTGGAGAAGTGGGTCACCTCTGTTAGCTGGTTGGACAGCCTTTCTCTCACTGAAATGTAGAACTCCGGTAGAGCTTTATCCACAAAACATTTGCGACCAGGCAGTCCATATTTTGGATCAAGTGTCTTAATGAGTCTTTTGAATCTGGACTTTTCAACTACGCTTACCAGCGTTGTGATGTAGTTGTTTACAGCGGCCGTGATTTCTTTGCATTTTGCATTTTTTTTGTCGTATGGGATTGCTGGGAGTCATTTGCTTCTTGGCTGGTTCTGTTTGCGTTGGTCGTGTTCTCGTTTTCCGCTTTCTCCGGGCTTTCTCTCTACACTGCCAAATAAACTGGGAAAGAAAAGTTTGTAAACTTGTGTTTGGTGGATTATTTCTCTGTTGTATCAATGCTAATGGTCATTGTATTTTACATGGTTGGAAAGCCTGTTTATTTACCTTCACAATGATGTCCAACTTGTAAGGATCTTATATTTGTGGGATGAGCAGCACAGCTGATTATGTGGGCAGCGCCCAAGAAAAATGTTCCAAAATGCTCTGCCAATGGTAAACAGTGTATGTTTCCCAGTTTATAAAAACACGCCAGCCGCATACGTCACACACTCGCCCAGGAGAGCGGTCTGGTTGGGGGCGGAGTCTGTGACGTGTGTAACTGTGTCTGTGAGAGGGAGCCGGAGGGAGAGAAGGAAATACCAAAGCGAGTCTCATGCTGGCCAGATGGCTTAAAAACATTACATGACAATTTGTAGTCAATGTTCGCGATATAGTCATTTTATACACCGCGCGGGACAAGCCGCGATAAATCGACTATATTTGATGTATTGCCTATATATATATATATATATATATATATATATATATACAAATATATATATACAAACAGCATAATTTGCAGTTAAAAAAAGTGCCCAAGTGCCCTTCTAGTTCTAACTGTACTCATTGTAAACTCATTGTAAACGACATATACATACAGGTTTTAGAATCACAATCAGCTTTATTGGGCAATTAAGGGTGTGCCCCTACAAGGAGTTGGACTCCGTTTTTTATACTTGCACAGTAATAAGCCCTGTTTCGACCACAGGAACTTTCTTCCGGAACTAGGAAACTTTTGAGGAACTCATTGCCTTTTGACCGCAGGGACCAGGGTCTAAATTAAGTTCTGGGGACATTTTCTTTTTGTCTCCCCAAAAGGCCCTGGTCGGGGAGATGTACTTTCTGAAAGTACAGGAACTTTAGGGGTGGGGTTTTCAGGGATGACTGTTGCTGATTGGTGAAATACACGCAGACAACGCTGGTCTGAAGGAACCTTTAATTTCTTCAAAAGTAGTCCTGGGTCTAAAATGACCAGGAACTTCTTGGTGGAAACCCGGCAATAGACATAACAGCTAAAAACAAGGACAAGGTCCCAATTAGTAGCAACATAGTTAACACTAGCAGTTGTGAAGTAATGACATTATAACAGAAATACTAATATTCAATACTAATTGTAGATAATAATTCATTATTATTAAGTGTCTACAGCTGCCACTTTCACAATACCCAACAGAGCCAACACAAAGGGGAGCCCTCCTGCGCTACACACTGTGCAGGAAGTGAAACGCACGCCAACACAAGTTCATCACATACAAGAGGCGTCTTCTCACAGACAGAAGATCAAAACAACATCAAACATCGTATCTCCAAGAAGGAAGCACCGAGTTGTACCGGCACAGGTCAGAAAATACACGACTACAGCACGAGGTGAAGAAAACAGAGGGAAAGAATGACAGGAACAAATCACATTTTTACATGTTTTTCATATAAAAATCACTAGATTGTAATGGTGACCGAGTGGAGCTTAAAGGCTGGGGTATGCTTGACATTAGGGATGCACCATATGCTAAATGTGCTTCACTCACCAGCCAAGAAAACATTGGTAATCTATTGAGTGGAATCCATCAGCCATAGTGGCAGCTGGACAAAAAAAGTTCATTATCCAACCCTGACGCACCTTTAATAGTAGGGGTGTAATGATACGTTCTTACAACGATACGTTACGATTTCCATGGTTCCGATACGATTCAGGACGATATTTGGCTCATCTAGAGTGATACTATACGATCCGATACGATACGATACGATGATTTGAATTCGATACAGTAACTTTTTTTTTCAGTGTGACTGTGAAATAAATAGCTGATACTGGACAGCAAGGTCAGGATTCCTCAAAGGTTTTCTTGTAAGTGAATCAGGGATAAATTAATTATGGATATAAACAAGTAAACAATGATTAATGTAAAAATACATAAACCTTTTATTTGAAAATAATAAATAATGCAACTGCAGGACCTGCTGATTCAGTTCTCAAGATACAAGGCAGTGCAATATTTAACAAAAAAATATAATAAACCAACTTCTATTCAAGTTAAATGAACAGTGTTTGAACCTGCTGCTTCTGTTCTCATGTTCAATATAAACAGTAGATCAATAATACAGAGATCAACCGCTGATAGTGATCAAACAGCTGATAGTGATCAAACAGCTGATAGTGATCAACAGCTAACACTAATCATTCCTATAGAAACGCTGTTTAAATAATCTGCTGATAGTAATCCAGTAGTCCACCTACAGGGTTCATCTGTGGTCTTTTCATACATGAAAACATCTGGAAAAACATTTAAAAACTATGTTAGACTGACGTTAGTTGAGTTTCTGTTTTGTTTTTTATTTTACTCCCGTCGTGATAATTTGCCTTGCGGACCGTTTGCTCTCCAGCTGGATACGTGAGGCTGATGCTGCATTCACATACAGTAGATATCATGACGGGGAAAGGAAAGTCATTTTCTCTGAATGAAAAACCGACAGCGCACGGGGAAAGCTCCTGTGGGTGAAGCCGCCCTCGTCTCATGCAGAGCGCTGCTCATCTCCCTCCAGCTGTTACCGGGTGAGAGAGGAGTCCAGTGCTCCGTACGTCTGCATGCACGCCATGGATGCGTGCTCGCGCTGCAGAGGGCAGAGCTGGCGTATGTCTGGAGAACCAGAGTTACATTTTATATTTCTTTACTAATACAAGTGCTTAAAAACACTTTCATATAACGTTTGTCGTCCTTAAATACAAGGTACAAATCCTTAATATCGATACAATCGTTTTTTGCGTTTCAAATCGATTTTATATCGATATACGTCTCCCGTGAAGGACAACTTGACGAGTACCTATCGATGTAGTTGTATCGTAGGAATATAAATCGACACATCGATGTAGTAGATGAATTGTTACACCCCTCTTTAATAGGGATGTTAACCGATTATTAACCGTTAACCGACAGTTTGGAGACAAAAACAGTCTGACATCAGAACTACGCCCACAGCAATGGTCTGCTATACATAGCAACGGTCTGCTATACATAGCAACGGTCTGCTATACATAGCAACGGTCTGTTATATATAGCAACGGTCTGCTGTACATAGCAACGGTCTGTTATACATAGCAACTGTCTGCTATTCATAGCAACGGTCTGTTATACACAGCAATAGTCTTCTATACATAGCAACGGTCTGTTATACATAGCAACGGTCTGGTATACATAGCAACGGTCTGCTATACATAGCAACGGTCTGTTATACATAGCAACAGTTTGTTATACATAGCAACGGTCTGCTATACATAGCAACGGTCTGCTATACATAGCAACGGTCTGTTATACATAGCAACAGTTTGTTATACATAGCAACGGTCTGGTATACATAGCAACGGTCTACTATACATAGCAACGGTCTGTTATACATAGCACCGGTCTGCTATACATAGCAACAGCAGCATCTCAAATTAATCTTCAGGATCCAGCTTTCAGATGATGTACACCACTTCTATGCGATATCTATTGTTGACCTGCTATCTCCCCCTAAAAAGCCCTGTACCCCCCTAAATAGCCAAAAATGGATCTATTGTGGGTATTAGAGGGTTAAAAAAGAGAAATATGAAATTATCGTTTGTCGTACTAGTATCGGCCATGAGAAGCAGGTATCGGTATCGGCTGAAAGAAATCCATTTTGTGCATCCCTACTTGAAGTGAACTGGTTTTTACAAAGTGTTATCCAACCACGTCTAATGGCCAAAGTGTTTGTAACGGTTCTGAATGTCCAAGCCTGCGGTCAAAGAGATAGGGACAGACAGAATAATGGTCTCCTAAAAAGGGCTAGTTTCTCACAACCAAACAATCGGCCAATCGCTTCTGTTTGAAGCATACTGACGACCTTATCCAGTTGGGAGGAATGTGGGAGCTTCATGCTCGCCCCTTGAGCTCAACAAGGACAAGACACCTCACTGGTCACTGGTTCCTCACATGAATTTTACCCCTGCATATCCACACAGCAGGTAGCTGCATGATCAGAATAATTCTAATTAGTGTAACTGCAGGAAATAACGTAGCAGAAGAGTAGTGAATAGAGCTGGTGTGAACACACCATCTCCTTCTCTCTCTGTCAAACACACACACACACACAGTTCAGTCTTTACAAGTGTCATTAACAGATGTGTGTTTTCATGCTGCTGACTCAGACTGTTACTCTTCATGCGGTACTTCAAGTCAAGGGGCGTGACAGACACACATCCACACACACACACACACACACTCGACACATTGATGCGTACACATCCACACACACACACTAAGAAAACTCTGGTTTTGCTGCAATCAAAAGCAAGCTGAATCTTTAAATTTATCTGATTTCTCAGGACAGCAGCGCTGCAAGAGCAGCATGTTTGTGAGTGCTTATTTACGTGAGTGTGTATGTGTGTGTGTGTGTGTGTATGTGTGTGTGTGACTTGTGGTGACTGTCTCTTGCTTCCTGTTAAAGAGGTTTCAAGAGAGAGAGGCTGACAAAAACCAAGAGTGAGTCTATTTTTGGCCACTGAGAGGAAAGATGAAGAGATAGCAGGGTGTAAAAAAACAAAACAAAGAAATAAGGAGGAATTACAAAAAACAACAAAAAAAAAACTAGGAAAGAAGAAAGTAGAGAGAAGTATGAGTGAGTACGTGTGCTGCCTGACAGGACAAACTGTGCACGGTGACAGCAGCAGAGCATCAGAGGAAGTGTTGTGGCCTCTGCGTCTCATTAATAGATGCTATGACTCAATGTGCACGACATGCAGTGTTACTTCATCTCAAATAAGACAGTGATCATGTTTCCCAGCTGAATGTGTACTACTAACACAGAACAACTAAACTGCACATCCTTCATTTCTTCTTTCATACAAGTTTAATTTTTTCAGTCTGGTAAAGTAAAAGTAAAAAAGGGAAGAAAACAAACAGGTGACTTCTTATAGCAACAGTCTGCAGCGTGTTTGTGAATAACATTGTTGTAGAGGTACAGTATTTAGAGATGTGAGGTTAAGAGGAGCATTTTCAGCATAACAATACAACATTCTGTAATCAAATTTCTTGATACAGAATAGTATCACAATATTTTGCGTGGCAATATTGTATAGAAACATGGACGTCAAGTATCAATCTTTTATTATATAAACTATGAACCTCTTAATAATCTGCTATTCTGTCTTCCAGAGGTTGTAGTGGCTCAGTTTTGAAGCTGGAGTGAAGATGCTCAGGAATCCATCGGTACCAACCATGTCATGTTAGCTTTTCAGGAACAACGCTAAATAACTCTCCAAAGTTACACTACATTTTGGTGAGGAAAAACTGGCAGGGCCATTTTCAAAGGGGTCCCTTGACCTCTGACCTCAAGATATGGGAACGAAAACTCTGTGATGAACAGAGTGAAAACTGAAAATCATTAGATAAAACAGATGTTGACAATCTGCATCATTTGCAGTTGAAAAAAGGTAATAAATCACAAGATATCTTATCACAATACTCATATATATACAGCATATCATAAAATGTTTAAAATGACAATAAGATGGTATTGTGACTTCAGTATTGTGATAATATCGTATCGTGGGGCGTTGTTTTGCTCCTCTCACTGTGGCCGTGTCGCCAGCATCTCTATGGAAACAGCACAATCATGGCTAGAAGTGGTGAGAACGCAAACATGTCTTCTGTGCAGTATAACAGTTATAATGTCATAAATCATAAAAAAAAATAAAAAACGCAAGTTGAATTTCTTTTATAATTTCTTTTACAAAAAATGTAAAACAATGGAATCTACAGTAAATATATTAGGACTCGTCCTCGACCAAACAAATTATTTTTCCGAGTGCCCACAAGTGTAACCAATATTGGAAAAAGAAATTGCAGCTCCACTTGCTATACAAATTGAACTATTTACCGTTTCACTGAATGTTTCATGGCTTCCCAGTTGCTCTGACGAGTGCAGGATTAAATGTTTTACAGGATCTGGTTTATTTGAAATGATACATGCAGTGATTTTGATGAAATATCACTATTTCTAGCTAGATTTGGTTGTTTTTTCCTGATGGAAGCATTCATCACACATGATTCATTCAAGGACTATTGGAAATTTGCAGATCTGACAATGAATTCTGTTCTTACAGTTTCTGGCTATGATAAATGATAAATGGTGTATCTTTGGTTATTTCTGAAAGAAAACATGCCTTTCAAACCCGCCGGCGGATTGTGGGGTTCAGCTAAACCATTTTAGAAGAAGAGGGTGCAACAAAATTACATAATAAAAAGATGACACTGTTTTTTCACATTTTGGGTATTTCTACTCAATGGGAACATATTATATTATACGTTATTGATCGGCCAGTTATTCAACATGTAGAGCACCATGAACATTCAGATAGACATTCAGTAGTTTGGACTACTGGCACCTTTAACTGCAATGATTAGAGAAATGTTGGAAACATTTGCAGACTATGGAAATTTATATATATATATATATATGGTATATCATCACATATATCAGTTCAGATCATCGAGGCAAACACACCAAAACTCTTGCTCTTTGTTGTCAGTCTCCATTAGCCAGCGGACAGCGGAGAGACAAGGAAGTGATGAACACTACATGCCTGTGGACACACACACACACACACACACAGACACACACACACAGACACACACATACACACACACACACACCTTCCACTGATTGAAAACACACGTTAGCACATTAGCAGCTCTACACACACACACACGTTAACACAAACACAGACAAATGCACACCTGTCAACACTGAAACACAAACACACAGCTGTTAGTGACTGAGAGCGCACACAAGTTCATTAGTGACTATACACGCACACACACACACAAGAGATGTGAGATATTGTTGTCTCCTCATCATTAACACATTTCCAAAGTGAGTGTCACTATGTTAGACAGCCGCTGTAGATAAGTCATCAACTTTGTCTCACACACACACACACACACACACACACACACACACACACACACACACACACACACACACACACACACACACACACACACACACACACAGCCTGTTGCAGACTGAAGCCTAATGGTGGAGGGAGAAGGAACGACGGGGTGAGATGGAGAGGGAAAGACAGGGAGGTTCAGACTGGAAGAGGAAGAAAAGAAAAAGAGAGAAAGATAAAAACAGCAGGAGGGAGAAGAAGAGTGATGAAGAGATGGAGTGAGATTAATAGAAAGATGTGGCGACAGGTCACTCCAGCCACCTTCTGCTGCTGATAGAAACCGTTGTGACTTTGACATCCAACATCAGTAAGTGGAAGAAGAATGATGTGACTGAACTTCATTAAAGTGTCGGACAAGTCGACCCGATGTGACACAAAATGTTCACAAAACGATGTTCACACATGAAGACATCTCATTAAAGAAGCTTTGGAAACTGAAATGAAACATCCTTCAGGGACAAAATCAAAGACTGCAGCTGCAGGGTCAACATCTACACACCTAGCTAATGACATCTACGCATCTAACTAATGACATCTACACATCTACACATCTAACTAATTACATCTACACATCTAACTAATCACATCTACACATCTACACAACTAATGACATCTACGCATCTACACACCTAACTAATGACATCTACACATCTACACATCTAACTAATGACATCTACACATCTACACACGTAGCTAATGACATCTACACATCTACACACCTAGCTAATGACATCTACACATCTAACTAATGACATCTACACATCTACACACCTAGCTAATGACATCTACACATCTACACACCTAGCTAATGACATCTACACACCTAACTAATGACATCTACACATCTACACACCTAACTAATGACATCTACACATCTACACACCTAACTAATGACATCTACACACCTACACACCTAACTAATGACATCTACACACCTACACACCTAATTAATGACATCTACACATCTAACTAATGACATCTACACATCTACACACCTAACTAATGACATCTACACACCTAACTAATGACATCTACACATCTACACACCTAACTAATGACATCTACACATCTACACATCTAACTAATGACATCTACACACCTAACTAATGACATCTACACATCTACACACCTAACTAATGACATCTACACATCTACACATCTACACACCTAGCTAATGACATCTACACACCTAACTAATGACATCTACACACCTACACACCTAACTAATGACATCTACACATCTAACTAATGACATCTACACACCTAACTAATGACATCTACACATCTACACTAATGACATCTACACATCTACACACCAAACACTAATGACATCTACACATCTACACACCTAACTAATGACATCTACACACCTACACACCTAGCTAATGACATCTACACATCTACACACCTAGCTAATGACACCTACACACCTACACACCTAACTAATGACATCTACACACCTACACACCTAACTAATGACATCTACACATCTAACTAATGACATCTACACACCTACACACCTAACTAATGACATCTACACAACTAACTAATGACATCTACACA
>CAKAOH010038389.1:0-13430 GCA_916701665.1 Sebastiscus tertius
GACCACAGACCATGGATGTAGAAGACGGTCCAACAGACCACAGACCATGCATGTAGAAGAGGGTCCAGTAGACCACAGACCATGGATGTAGAAGAGGGTCCAACAGACCACAGACCATGGACGTAGAAAAGGGTCCAACAGACCACAGACCATGGATGTAGAAGAGGGTCCAACAGACCACAGACCATGGATGTAGAAGAGGGTCCAACAGACCACAGACCATGGATGTAGAAGAGGGTCCAACAGACCACAGACCATGGATGTAGAAGACGGTCCAACAGACCACAGACCATGGATGTAGAAGAGGGTCCAACAGACCACAGACCATGGATGTAGAAGAGGGTCCAACAGACCACAGACCATGGATGTAGAAGAAAAAAGTCATAAAATTGTGCAAAATTGGTCAAAGCCGTGGGACTGCCTGTGTTATATATGAACATAGTGCTGATATCGGTACATGTTAGAGCTGTTTTACACATTTTATTTTGCCAATTGGTTTTTAGATGAATTCTAAAGATTGCTGTTTGTGATGTCCTCTCTGACGGCCCCCGAGCGAGGCAAAGGTCCTGAATACACATGTTTTCTTTCATGTGTTTTGTGTTCTTTTATGAACATGTATAAACTATGACCAATAATAGATAAATACTAATATATTTACTATATTTTTAACTCACATTACAGCAGTGTTTAACGGAGATGCCTGTGGTGTGATGAGGTTGATCCGACCTTGCAAAGTGAAGCCATGAGGAAAGATTATGGAAAAATAGACCTTCAACAGGAATAAAAATTACAATACAAAACATCCCTCTGTTTGACTTCAATCAGCTGTTTGAAGAAATGAAAAAGTAAACACATATGTCTGTTTTAAACAGACCACCAACCTCCTAATTTGAAATATTCAGTCACACGTGCGTGTGTACATTTGTGTTATGTGTTCGAAGAATTGAGATGTATTGATGAAAAAGGATCTTAATACAATCGTCATATAACAGGTACGTTGTCATTCCTCCTCTTCTAATGGCTGTGCAGTGATTCCTTCCTAGTGTGACTCCACTGTGAGAAAAAGCATGTGTCAGAATGTGTTGTGAAGTTGAGCTGAAGCTAACGTCTTAATCAGCCAAATCAGGTGGGATCTGTTTAGTTGTTTCTGTTTCCTGCTGCAGCTCAGACAGGAGGAACATGTTCAGTGGTCACACTAGAGGGCGACGAGAGAGGAATTTAACCTGATTCAATATTCCTTTATGATCCCTCCGGCAGGCAGAGAGAGAGAGAGAGAAAGGAAAGAATGACCCTTTAGTTAGGATTGTTGCTATCTGCTGTTCTGCAGTCAAATCACTCAGACAATATGTAAAATGAGAGTTACAGTTCTTATATAACAAAAGTAAGGCTGTCAAAGTGAATGTGAGAACTCGTTAACGTAACTTGTGATTTTTGGCTAGACGCAGAGGGCCAGCCCTACAAACGCAAAAGTGTGTCACTGACTGACTGACTGACTGACTGATGAAGTTACAGGATTGGTCGGTTGACTGTTGGAGTTTCCTCATTGGTCGTTGCTCTTTCAAAATGAAAAGGCGGAGAACAGTTCTGTGTTTAGGTTTTCTGGGGAGCGTGTCAGTGATTCAGTGTATCATGACATCGTGCTGTTGTTGTGCATGTGCTATTGTTTATGTTCGTTTAAGTTACGTTATGTTGTGCTTCGTATTGTGTTACCGTGTATTCACACCAAGTGAATTTTCACCTCGCTTTCCTCCATTTCCTCCATCAGCCATGGAGGAAATAACCACTGTTGCTGCTTTGTACATGTTGTGGAAGTCACAGATATGTCAGAAAAGCAAACGCCGTTGTGTCTGGGTTCATAACGTCACCTGGCGGAGAGCTGTATTCACATACAGTCCCATTGCACTGACTGTATCTAGCAAGACACACGTCGCTACTGCAGTATTAACCCAAAACAAACAGACTGTGCTGTGATTTAATATCAATAAACGGATCAAAAGTGAAGCCGAAATAACGACATAACGATGTTGATTAGTAAAAAAAAAAACAAATTCATGCTTTGTCGGGGCTGTTGGCATGACGACAAGAAAACACCTTTTAAAATGCTTGTTTTCTGAATGGAGCTCCATCTAGGAATAAATACGGCAGCAACAACGTCAGTGATGACATAAACTTTGGTGAAGTATGTATATATTGAACACCACTTATATGATGAATGCTTTTGATACACATGCTTTAATAAAAAAACTGAACTACTTTTAACCTTGTATACTGTATGTCATGCTAATACCTTTTCACCTTGTATAAAATGTATAATATACTGACTAGTAAATTATACCGTTTACTATTACTGAATGTCATTTGCTTCATTATAAGTTGTCTTTCAATCAAACATTAAGATATAAGTGGAAAAAAAACTATTCACAAAATATTATAGACATGACCACTGACTATTTGTGTAACAATTAAGCCACAAATTCACAAATTCACATACTGACCATATACAGTTCAGCCATATACTCGGTTTGGACCGAGTCTTGTTAGGTTGTAGCAGCTCAGTTTTAAAGCTAGAGTGAAACTACTGGTATCATATGAACCAGGTCAGACTAGCTGGTCATGAAGGAGGTTAAATAACGCTGCAAACTCAAGCTAAACTTTGGTGAGGAAAAACTGTCATGGCCATCTCAAGGGGTCTCTTGACCTCTGACCTCCAGATGTGTCAATGGGTTCTCTGGGTACCCACGAGTCTCCCCTTTACAGACATGCCCACTTTATGATAATCACATGCAGTTTGGGGCAAGTCATAGTCAAGTCATCACACTGACACACTGACAGCTGTTGTTGCCTGTTGGGCTGCAGTTTGCCATGTTCTGATTGGAGCATGTTGTTTTATGCTAAATGCAGTACCTGTGAGGGTTTCTGGATCAATATCTGTTATTATTTTGTGTTGTTAATTGATTTACAATAATAAATATATACATACATTTGCATAAAGCAGCATATTTGCCCACTCCTGAATGATAAGAGTATTAAATACTTCTACTAAATTATGATAAATAATTATACTAAATCTTCCTTTAAGGTACATTTTGAACAGATAAAAAATGTGTGATTAATTTGTGATTAATCGCAATTAACTGAACGATCATGCGATTAATCATGATTAAATATTTGAATGGATTGACAGCCCTAATATTTACAGTTCAGCAGCAGAGAATTCTTTCTTTTGCATTCCACTGCAGTACCTGTCATTTGATTTCCAATAATAATTATATATACACATTTGCAGGGTATTAAATACTTCTACTAAATTAAAATAAATAATTATACTAAATCTTCCTTTAAGGTACATTTTGAACAGATAAAAAATGTGTGATTAATGGTGATTAACTACTTTAATGGATTGACAGCCCTAACCAGAAGTTACACTTAGTTTAAGTCATGAGGGGGGGTTCCCTTATTAACACTCAACCACATCTAACTCATGACTCTACCAACAGACACAGGCAGTATTGTTGTAATGATATGTGTCTGAAGTGACGGTCTGTGTCTCCTCAGGTCCACCCTGCCCCCTGCTGCCTCTGCCTGGTAACAGCAGGTACAAGCTCACCCCCGTGGATGTTCCAGACATGGTGTCCTACCCTCTGCCCCAGTCGTCCTCCTCGTACTCCGGCCACGCCCCCAGCTCTGTTGCCATGGTGAGCGGCCTCCATTCATCTAAGATGAACTGCACCCGCATCTTCAACCTCTTCTGCCTCTACGGCAACATTGAGAAGGTAGGTGTGTGTGTATAGTCTTAGTAGGTCTGTTATAGAAACAAACACACCGGTCACTGTTGGGATGATTAAAGGTTTTTCAGGCTGCTTTTAACAGCTGCAGTTATGGATGTCCATAATTAACCGTTAACCGACATTAAGCATTTTAACCGATTAACGCTATCGGTTTAAACGGTTCAAATAAATATTTATAATTATTTAAAAAGCTGAGCGGCTCGTCACTTTAAGGAGAAAAGCTGGTCCACCTTAAGATGTGGAGCCGGAGTTGCAGGATACAGGAAGTCGGCTCCGGTCTCTCCAGCTCGCTTGAGCGGAGCGGAGGAGTTGTAGTTTGTGGACAGTTTATTTGTCGGTGAATAAATGCTACCACACTGCTACACCTACGTTCACAGCTAGAACACCACCAACACTCACCGCCAACACACACACACACGGACACTCGTTAAAGAAGTTACGTCGTGCTGATAGACTGTATGTGTGTGGCGGTGGCGAACACGAAGCCTCCGACAATGCTAGAGCTGCTAACATAGCACAAATACACACACTGTTTATCGGGCAATCGCTATCGTTAATCCGGGCAGACACACAGCTGACAACCTGCTAAACTAAACTAAATGTGTGGTGGAGACTTTTACTGGGAAAGTGGCTGCATGTCCGCGACACTACACGCAGCATCGTAGCTGCTAAGTTAACGCTCCCAGACGATGAACTGGAGACTCAGTTGTCTGTTGTGCTCATACACTGCAGCTGGCGCGAGGCACAAATCTTGTCAGTTACCGGTTAATAATCGATTAACGAGGGTCGGTTATCGGTTAAGAACATTTTTTCAAAATGAGCATCCCTAGCTACAGTATATTGTATGGGTGTGAGGCTTGTTTAAAAGTGCCCTAAAAGTCTGTTGAAACTCTCTACATGACTGGGGTGAAATCCCGTCTTGGGGTGAGGTCTACTACACCCAACCCAACATGCCTGTTGGAAGCACGACCCCCTTCAGTGGAAGCTATAGTGAGACAAGCAAGCCAGGTTTCTGACCGAGTTGAAGGTGAAGCAGCGTCATGGTGTGCTTGATGACCTCTTGTGGTATGTTCTTGAGATAACAAGAGAACCAAGTCTTGAATTCATATTTGTGTGAGATAATGGAGAATCTAAATCACACTGAGAGTGACCGTAGGGGGAGATGATTGAGAAATTACAATCTGAAGAGGGAACAAGATATAAAACCTAACAAACCATCAACTCAGACACATCCCTTCATCCACTTCACACCAGTGATGCATCGTATATTCAAGATTCACCTTCCACGGTGCCGGTCGTCCTCTCACAGACTGAGTGGATATGTGGAGGTGGATCCGTACACCACTGAGCAACGTGTGTGTTGCTGTGAGACCGGCATACTAAATGAAGAACACATACACACAGGATATCATGGAGAATATGGACATGACTCCACTGGAGTGAGCTCACTCTTTGTCTGTCTTTAGACTGACTTTGTGGTGTTAATCGTATTACCTTTAATATTTCTTTATTTTTACTGTTTGGACCCAAATGTTTTATCTTTTTGTGTTTATTAAAGAACTAGAAATTACACATCACCAATGACTCCCACCCTTCTGATAATCACTTCCATGCTCTAGACCTCCCTACAGTCTGTAGAATGAGAGGACTGTCAAACACACAGAGCTTTATGTAACCTTCTGGGACATCCTCGGTCCAATGTGGTGAGAAATGCTGAACATGGTCATTTCATCCCTTTATTTCTACATGGAATGAGGACTTTGCCCCCATCACTGACACTGGAAGCACATTGGCAAGTGATATTGTAGTGGTAGGATCCAACTGTAGCACACAGGAGACCAGGAAGAGTTGGGAAGGGCTTTTAATGCCAAACTCAGTAGTTACACAGCAGGGCAGGTAAAGCAGGTAAAGCTGCGCACTAGGGGTGTGACGAAATATCGTGCCACCAAATATCGCGAGATAAAAACATGACAATATGCATTGTCAAGACAAAAAACTGAATGGCGATATCAGGGCATAATAGTGTAGCGACCCTGCAGGACTAACATGAGAGAGACACATGGGGAGTTCCTGGGGGTAAGATACTTCCCTAGTGAAGCTGGATAGGTCAGGTTCAGGAAGAGGGGAGGGGGCAGGGAGAGCAAGGGAGTGTGGGAGGAAGAGGAGAGCTAGGGAGAGACGCCACGAACATTACCGCCAGTTTAGCAGATTGGCTACTTTTTGGCTACCAGCCTTTTGTTATTTTGGGCACTCTTAGCTAGCTAGCCAGCCGTGCTACGGAGCCGCGAGCGCTACAATAGGTACATACGTACATACGGGCTCCGGGACTGAAGCAAAGCTGCAGCCTCTTCCTGCTGGTCTGCAGGGCCTCTGGAAGGAGGCTGAGTACAAGTCATATCTTCGGGGTACAACACATGCGCAGTATAATCTGGTCTGCCCTCGCCAAAATTGAACCAATCGCAATGCACGGCCGCAGCTTCAGTTACACTGTGTTATACCCCCAGAGCCACGTCTGCCCGTGACCCAGCCTCCTTTCATAGGCCCACACACACAGCGCAGTCAGTGAACAGCTGATCAGAGAGGCCGCAGGTGGAGACTAGTTGACTACGCTCGTTGCTGTAAGTGCAATAAATCTTTGCAAGTGTAAAGCCAAGATCCGTTATTCCACCTGTTCACCGAGCATAAACATGATGAAACGGTTAAACATGGAGGAAAGCAACGTTTCAATCTGCTCTGTCGGCTGTCTCTCATCATCTGTTATCCTCCGCCGCTATGTCTACACAAGCAGAGCACGTTAGCTCGGCGGCTATTAGTTAACTGTAAACACGTGTAAGTTCTGTAGTTGAGTTGTGACTGAAACTAAAGCTGGCAGTAGGCTGTGTAGTCAGACTGCTCAGGTTAGATTGTCATGTATCTTACTGGTAAACTGATCAGCTGGCTGAGACAAAGTCTCCACAAAGTCTCTGACTGCACGGTTGGTTGGCGGGCCGTCAGAATAAGAGGCCAATAGTAGTCAATACCTCTGTGTCTAAAGTTAACCTTACCCGTAAGAAAACGTTTTGATAATGTGACAAATTCTTAAAGGGATATGTAATATCACAATGTGACTGTTTAATAATTACTTATTCATTTATTTAATCTCACCATATCGAAGGACAGACCGCTGATCCAGGAACCGAAAGCAGTGACATTAACGTATTTAACAGTATTTCAACAAAATCTCTGGGAAAAGAAGAAAAATTGTAACGTTAACTTAGCGTTTCTCCTCGTAGATCGTAAACGTTTAAATATAATAACGACTCGTTGAAATCGGTTGAGAAATGTAAACGTTATTGTGCTCTTGATCCAGAAAGACGGCAGCTCCCCCGTTCACTTGTACTGTATGTGTTTTCAGGTCAGTCTTGACTGGGCCAATATGGCGCCCGCGTTGGCGTACGCTCCAGGATGTGCGGCGTCTACGTATATATGTCTATGGGTAGGACACGGTGTCTCTCCGTGGCCCAGTTCTCTCCATCATTACTGTTGTTGTTGAACTATTCCTCGCTCAGCTTCACCTACCGGTACATCTCATTTTCAGCTAATGAAGGTCACGTTGTGTAACTCTTCAGTGTGCAGGCAGGCATCCGCCGTAGTGCTGCTTATTTTTCTTTCACAATCAAATATTCATTTTCGTATTTGAATATGTGTTTGTTTGTTTTTTACAATTAGAATATACGTACGTATAGTATATTCAATTCAATTTGTGTGTGTGCTTGCAGGTAAAGTTTATGAAGAGTGTTCCTGGCACGGCGCTGGTGGAGATGGGAGACGAGTACGCTGTGGACCGAGCCATCACTCACCTCAACAGCATCAAGGTGTTTGGAAAGAGACTCAATGTCTGGTGAGAAGTAGATCAACACACTCACACTGTATATACATTATTCTATTATTATTAAAGTTACATATCTTTTCACCACATGTGTCAAATATAAAGGTGCTAAATGATTCATCTGAAATGTTTCTATCATAATCAGTGTTAGAAATAGAGAAGGCCAGATCACAGAAACCACAGATGAACTAATGCACCACCACAACCTGTGGTTTTAGTTTTATTAATCTGTTCCTTATTGTTTCAATTCATTATATTGCCTTTAAGATGTAAAAAAAATAGAAGTAAATGCCATGTGACAAGTTCCCAGAGTCTAAGGTGACATCTTCAAATGTTTTATATGACCAAAGAGTTTTAATTGTGTCAGATAATGTGTTGTTACTTTAACGTGTTCACACCTTTTCACACAATCTGATATCAATCAGCTTCTCTTTTAATGAACAAATCATCTTAATAACTATCAACTATATAAAGAGTCACAAAGAAAAAAGCTGATGTCAGCAATGCATAGAAGGCCGATTCCTACTGCGGAATAACAATTATTATTATTACGAATAATAATAATAATAATAAGAAGAAGAAGAAGAATAATATAATAAACTATTCATTACTAATACTAAAGCAAGGCTTTAGTACAAGAAGGCCCTGATCACGGCCTCTGTGTGTCTCATCATGGAATCATGCTGCTGTGGATGTGAAATGATGTCCTGACATGTGTGACATGTGTTTTTATAGTATTTTACCTCTTCTCTCCGGGTGGATCAGGTAACACAGGTGTTGTGTTGTGTTGTGTTGTGTGCAGTGTGTCTAAGCAGCACGCAGTGATCCCCAGTCAGGTGTTTGAGTTAGAGGACGGCAGCAGCAGCTATAAGGACTTCGCCATGACCAGGAACAACCGCTTCAGCAGCGCCGGGCAGGCGTCCAAAAACATCATCCAGCCTCCGTCTGCAGTGCTACACTACTACAACGTTCCTCCGTGTATATCACAGGACCATTTACTGAGGGTAGGTTACACTACTACAACGTTCCTCCGTGTATATCACAGGACCATTTACTGAGGGTACTCTACTTCTGTTTTAGGTTAAATTCAGTGAATGTCTTCTTTACATTATGGAATACTTGCTGTTGATTTATTTCCCAACCAGGGATGGATTCTTCACATCTAGAATGTATTAAAGAGTCCCCAGTTCTCCAAAAACAAACTGTTTTTATATTCTACCAAAATCTGATATACAGTATGGACATGTATTTAACTAACATATGTAATATTTATGTCAATATGCTTCTCTCACCAATACACCAAACACATGTCACATATACAGTATGTACATATAAAGTACATATATTAGTAAATGTAGCAAATTTTCATAAATGTCCAATATATTTTATTAGATATACATACATACTGTACATATATTTTAAATGCAGATATATAAAGTATGGAATCATTGTTTCTTACATTAAATATGAAGAATATGGAGTTTTACTAACTTATGAGCAGTTTCTTAAAAAGTGTGTTACATCCCCCCATAAATATTTTGATGTACATATTAAATGATATACATAATATCACATAATGATATACATACATGATGTTATTACATTTATTGTTATTATTATTATTGCAAACTAGTCTTTTTTTTCTTTTTTTTCTTGGTGCAAAGGGCCGCAACAGAGGAAGTGACATGCAGAACAGAGGAATAGACCAAAACAGGAATATAGACGAGATAAATCGGACGATACATAACAAAACATAACTAACAAAATAGATATAACAATATTATTGTTATTATAAATATGCAAACCAGCTATTGTTTCTAATGTAGGGCACAAGAAGAGAGAGGGAAAGCTGAGCAAATAATACAAAATACCAATAATAGAAAATAGAAATAAGAAAATAGATCGGTCACCTTTCTGCTACATATTAACACATAGAGATTTTAATACATGTGAAAAGCAGATCTTGGATTAAAATATATGTAAACATGCAGTACATGATCCACAGCGCATGGCCATTTATCAGATTTACACTTGTTATTGTTCATAATGACTTTAAAAGGCCAGTGTGTAGGATATGGAGACATCTAGTGGTGAGGTTACACATTAAAACCAACGAAACGTCTCCTGTGTACCAAAGTGAAAACATGAACGTCATTCTCTCGAGCCAGAGTTTGGTTACTACGACCACTACTGTAGAAACATGGCGGCTGGCTCCGAGGAGAGGACCCGCTCCCTGTGGAGACAGAAACAGCTCATTCTAAGCTAACGAAAACACAACCACTCTTATTATCAGCTGATTATACACTAAAGAAAAACGTCCTATTAATATTCTATTCCATTACTGCCGATAGATCCCCCTACATGCTACACACTGTTACTCATACTCATACTCATCAAGCATGGAATGAGCATGGGATATTTCATATTCAAATGAAGTGATGTGATAAATCAGGCCATGTGATGACTGTCTCGTGAAGAATTACTCTGATATTAGCTGCTGTGTGTTTTGGCAGCTGTGTACGGAGCATGACGTGCCCGGCTTCGTCAAATTCAAGATGTTTGATGCCAAACGTGAGTAGAACTTTAACGGGGGATTCTTTATCAGGGTTCATAAAGTACATGTTGTCCTTTAGTAGTGGGTCTGTGAAAGGATGGATTCTTTGACCTCTCTGTGTGAATGGATGAATCTGAACATGATGATAATTGTATTAATTACACATTACCCGTATCTCTCTCTCAGCCTCCTCTAAGACCATCTCTGGCTTGTTGGAGTTTGACAGTAAGACGGAAGCTGTGGAAGTTCTTACTGTTCTCAACCACTACCAGATCAGGATACCCAGTAAGACACCTCCTGTCCTCCTGTACTCCTGTCCTACAAGCACTCATATACTCAGTGTCCACTCTGTCAACATCTCATACAGCTTGATTATATTATAATTCATCATTTATATCCAATATACACGTTGTAATTCCCTTTCCATAATGCTGATTGACACATCCTCCTAGTATTTTTGGATCCGGGTACAAGTTTTGTTTTCGCATTGAAGACATGATGGAAAAATACATCCTGTACAATAATCCAACTAGATGGATATGTGTAAAGGAAGAAGGAAGCCAAAGGAGCTCACCAATAAGAAAACATGTCACCTTCAATCTAGTGTCGTTAACCACAGTTAGCATATTTTCAGTGGTTTCTAGCTGGTATTCAATTCAATTTATTTTTATATAGCGTCAAATCATAACAGAAGTTATCTCGAGACGCTTTATATAGAGAGCAGGTCTTAGACCGTACTCTGTAGTGTAGAGACCCAACAAGAGATCCCACCAAGACCATTGCACTGCAGCGCGCTGTGGCCAGGAAAAAGTCCCCGTTTAGCAGGTAGAAACCTAGAGAGAGCGAGAGAGAGAGAGAGAGAAAGAGAGAGAGAGAGAGAGAGAGAGAGAGAGAGAATAATAGCCCAGCAGCTGTAATAACTAATACAAGTAGGACTAATAACAAAATGAATATTAGTGGATGTAAAAGAGTGATAATACAACTATCAGAATTGATGTCATTGGGTCGTCCTCAGACGGGCTTTCAAGCGGAGCTTCCAGCTGTCTCAGTCCACCATACATCTGGCTAGCTCGCCAGCACTGTCCAGCATCTTTCCTCAGTACGTCCATGTATATTGGTGTGGGACGTCCCTGTGATCGATGCCCGTGCGTTGGTTCCCGCAGCATCAGCATGCTTGCTCGGAGTTCTTGATGTCTTTGGCAGTGACCGAGAAGTCTCATTCTCCAGGTTGCCACTTTGTCACGAAGCCTTGGTAGTTGGTAGTGCCTCGTTAGCCTTGGTAGTCCCTCGTACAGACGGATTAATTAATGATGGTAATGTTGACAGACAGGTGTCTCACAGTCTCTAGTGGTCTATAACTTCTAGGGGTGTAACGATTCATCTACTACATAGATGTATCGATTTATATTCCTAGGATCCAACTACATCGATAGGTACTCGGCAAGTTGTCCTCACGGGAGACATATATCGAAATAAAAATCGATTTGACACGCAAAAATCGATTGTATGGATATTAAGGATTTGCACCTTGTATTTAAGGACGACAAATGTTATATGAAAGTGTTTTTAAGCACTTGTATTAGTAAAGAAATGTTAAACGTAACGCCGGTTCTCCAGACATGCGCCAGCTCTGCCCTCTGCAGCGCGAGCGCCCATCCATGGCTCCTCCTCTCTCACCCGGTAGAGGCTGGAGGGAGATGGGCGGCGGTCTGCAGGAGACGAGGGCGGCTTCACACACAGGAGCTTTCCCCGTGCACTGTCGGTTTTTCATTCAGAGAAAATGACTTTCCTCTCCCCGTCATGATATCTACTATATGCAAACGCAGCATCAGCCTCACGTAACCAGCTGGAGAGCAGACGGTCCACGAGGTGAATTATCACGACGGGCGTAAAGTAAAAAACAAAACAGAAATTCAACTAACGTCAGTCTAACATAGTTTTAAACGGTTTCTACAGATGTTTTCATGTATGAAAAGAGCCCAAATGAACCCTGTAGGTGGACTACTGGATTACTATCAGATTATTTAAACAGCGTTTCTATAGGAAGTAGTGTCCCAAGCTGTTTGATCACTATCAGCTGTTTGATCACTATCAGCTGTTTGATTACTATCAGTTGTTTGATTACTATCAGCTGTTTGATCACTATCAGCTGTTTGATCACTATCAGTTGTTTGATTACTATCAGCTGTTTGATCACTATCAGCTGTTTGATCACTATCAGTTGTTTGATTACTATCAGTTGTTTGATTACTATCAGCTGTTTGATCACTATCAGCTGTTTGATCACTATCAGTTGTTTGATCACTATCAGTTGTTTGATTACTATCAGCTGTTTGATCACTATCAGCTGTTTGATCACTATCAGTTGTTTGATTACTATCAGTTGTTTGATTACTATCAGCTGTTTGATCACTATCAGCTGTTTGATCACTATCAGCTGTTTGATCACTATCAGTTGTTTGATTACTATCAGCTGTTTGATCACTATCAGCTGTTTGATCACTATCAGTTGTTTGATTACTATCAGTTGTTTGATTACTATCAGCTGTTTGATCACTATCAGCTGTTTGATCACTATCAGCTGTTTGATCACTATCAGTTGTTTGATTACTATCAGCTGTTTGATCACTATCAGCTGTTTGATCACTATCAGTTGTTTGATTACTATCAGTTGTTTGATTACTATCAGCTGTTTGATCACTATCAGCTGTTTGATCACTATCAGCTGTTTGATCACTATCAGTTGTTTGATTACTATCAGCTGTTTGATCACTATCAGCTGTTTGATCACTATCAGTTGTTTGATTACTATCAGTTGTTTGATTACTATCAGCTGTTTGATCACTATCAGCTGTTTGATCACTATCAGCTGTTTGATCACTATCAGTTGTTTGATTACTATCAGCTGTTTGATCACTATCAGCTGTTTGATCACTATCAGTTGTTTGATTACTATCAGTTGTTTGATTACTATCAGCTGTTTGATCACTATCAGCTGTTTGATCACTATCAGCTGTTTGATCACTATCAGTTGTTTGATTACTATCAGCTGTTTGATCACTATCAGCTGTTTGATCACTATCAGTTGTTTGATTACTATCAGTTGTTTGATTACTATCAGCTGTTTGATCACTATCAGCTGTTTGATCACTATCAGCTGTTTGATCACTATCAGTTGTTTGATTACTATCAGCTGTTTGATCACTATCAGCTGTTTGAT
>CAKAOH010038390.1:0-59665 GCA_916701665.1 Sebastiscus tertius
GACGCTTGCCGTCCAGGAGACGGGGATGAGGACCAAAAGGCCGCCGAGGACAAAGAAGATTCCAGCGATGATCATCACTTTGGCCTTGGATGCCTCGTCTTCGATGCAGTTGGTGCACTTGGCGCCGACGATGGAGATCATGACCCCCAGCACCCCAAGTATGATGGCGATGATCATCATGGCTCTGGAGGCCTGCAGCTCTTGAGGCAAGGCCAGCAACGAATCGTAGACCTTGCACTGCATCTGGCCGGTGCTCTGGGTGACACAGTTCATCCACAAACCCTGCCAGATGCTCTGAGAAGTGATGATGTTGGTTCCGATGAACGCCGTCACCTTCCACATAGGCAGGGCGCATGTCACTATTGCAATGATGAAACCAATGACTCCAAGGGCGATGCCCACGATCTCCATGCCCATCGACATGCTGGCTCTTCGTCTGATGACTCTGAAATAGCGAGTGCACGGATTTGCCAACAAACCTTTAAAGATCCTCCTTCTGTGTTGTTCAGGCACCTGTGAGAGGGTGTGATGTAGCTGTGAGATGCTGCCACGGAAACAAGAGATCCTTTATACCTCAGGGGAACAAGGAGGAGTCCCCTGGTGATGATGTCAACAGGAGGTTGTCTTCACACACAAAAAGACCATCACCACCTGTGCACATATAGTGGAGGAGGTGAGCTGGAGGCAGGGCGAGTGAGGAGGGATGTGACGGCGGGAGGGTATCTGGTTGGTGGGGGTTGGTCATCTTTAAAATGGCTGTCTCTTTAGAAAAAGGGAAGGAGAAGTTCTGTTTAAAATAGTCAAAAAAAAGTATAGTTCCTGAAACATACTGATACACGCAATAGTTGAGGCAAGGCCAGCAACACACTAGTTAACCAACAGAGAAGTAGCTTCAGTCTCTGGCTACATAGACAGCTTGTTGTGAGTAAGCATAGAAACACACACACACACACAATGGTGCAAACACACACTCTGGCTATAAGCAGACCGTCCCTCTGATACTGTTGGTCTTTCGTTACTTCCTGGTTCCAGCCGTGTGGGTTTCTTAAACAGTCAGGATTCGGTGTTAGGAAAACAATCAGAAAAGCTCTGCTGGGAACCGGAATAACTGCACCCAGAGCAAATAGAGAGCAGAGAGAAAACATAATAGGCTGATTGTCAGACACCTTTAGCATACAGACAGCGTGATCTTCCCAGTATCGGTTTAACTCTGGTCAAATAATTCCTGGAGACACGTGGTTGAGTATACAACTGTATAAAAGTAAAGAAAAAATACTGTTGCTCGCAGTATTTGAATCCATGTTGACGACTAGTCAAGTCAAATAATTTTTTTAAATCAGAAAATTTGGTTTTTTTGTTTAGAGAAAAGTAAAAATACACTTTTATTACACTTTGAAGGAGTCACCTTGTAATTTACTGTATATTAAATTTGAGTTAGAAAACTGGGCTCATTATGACCTTTTGACCTTTTCCTGTAATAATCTATATAATTCTGTACTAATTGTGGGCAAAAAGCCATCTAAACCAAAGTAAATATTCAGTTATCATTCATTTATAATTGGCAACTTTATTCTGCATAGATTTCCAGTTACATGCATGCCTGTAGACAAAGTTCACATTTTTGCTTGAGCAGAGACTTTATGCACCAATTAACTAGAATTAAAGGATAGGTTCACTATTTTTCTGTCTTGAAACAACAGTCGGGCGCCCAAATATATCATTCTTCCTGTTTATTTACTTTATAATATAAGTGACAAAATCAATAGTCCTCGTTCTACCTCATAATAAAAATAAACTTTTGAATCCAATTTCCTTCATGGAAGGAATATTATTAATAATATTTATATTATCAATTACAATGTGTGCATGCGAATATTATTTGAATCCATGTTGAAGACTAGTCAAGTCAAATCATTTTTTAAAATCAGAAAATTTGAAATTGTCATTTTTGTTCCAAGAAAAGTTAAAATAACATTTGTTTTTAAAAGCAAAATGAATCCAAAACTAACCTACAGGGGCTACGGCGGCTATTGTAGGTTTGAATAACAGGCTCATCCAATGTTTTAGTCAAACACACAAACAAAAAAATGTCCTCACATTATGATTGTGGAGCCCAAAATAGTTCTCACAAAGCAACAACACACATAAACAAACCCCCAGGCTGAACAACAGGGAGGCTCTGTCGTTCCATTGGGTTTATGTAACAACATCAGTTGAAGCATTACTACCGAGATAACCTGTAGGCTACCTGTATCAGCACACCTGTGTTCACCAGCTGCTTGTGTTACCAAAACAACAGCCAAACCTCTGTTCTTCTCAATAAGTAAAGTTATATTTTACATATTAAACCATGTAAGCTATTATCATATATATATTTCATTTTTTTGTCTGCCACTTTTGAAATCTATGCGCTAAATGAAGGAATAACATTATAGATCTGATGTCATTCAATGTTCGATGTATTTTACATAAAAATACCTAAATTATATAAGCCTACATGGTAAATTACAGTGTTCAAACTATACCGTGGAGGGAGGGTAGTGTCCACAGTACTGTACTACTCTTATTGTCTATCTATAGTGGTTATTTGAATAAAAACACATAATTCAAATGATTGTGATTATTTAAATATTTGTTTTAATTAAAAAAATCTTGGCAAGCTGCTTAGAGCTAGTGTTAGGAAGTTAAACAGGTCATAATTACCTTTCTAATATCTATTTTATATTGCTGTGAAAACATCTCCTTCAAACAACTGGATTTATTCAAGTTTCTTGCCATTATGATGAAGTTGTAATTTACCTTCACCCAATAGTCCTTTTTCCTGAGCAGACTTTGAACGCCTCATAATAATAACTCAATGGTACCCCCATTAACATTAGTGGCTCCATTATTTATCCAAGCAGGACTGTGCTGCCCATCTGCTTCTAACAGGTAACGTTACTAAATCTCCTCCTGCTGATTTCAGCACAGATTTGTTGTTCACAGTGCCACATTATCAGGGAAAAATAGGGTGTTAGTTATTTTACTGTTAACAAACAATGGAATGATAATTAATAATATTTTATCAATTAGTAATTGCCATAATTTGTTATTTTAACAGTTTGTTGTTGCACACATTATAACATTTTATATACTATATCAAGTATTTATTAATGGTTACGAAATTATTTGTAAACCTTAAAGAAATAATTTGAAATTTGTAACACTTTGTTAATGGTTAATAATTGGTTTGTAATCCATCTATAAACATTTCTTTTGAAAGATAGTTAATACTTTGTTAATGATTAATCACTGGTTTCTGGTCCATCTATCTACGTAACGTTTATCAATGTTTTACAAACGATTTCTTAAAGGTTTGCAAATCATTTAGTAATCATTCAAAAATATGTTATAATGTGTGCAACACTAAACTATTATAGTCTGCTAATGTAATCAGAACTGTTATCGTCTCTTATCAGCTATGATACAATATATCAACTAATTATTTCATATTACACAAACTAATGATAAAATAATATAAATTATTGCATTACTAATAATTAGTAAACATGATCAATTATTGTTTCATTGTTAACAGTAAAATAACTATAATAATAAGAATAATAATAGTAACAATAATACTATATTAAAAGCTTGAATGTTTATGTAAAGCACTTTGAATTGCCCTGTTGCTGAAATGTGCTATACAAATAAAGCTGCCTTGCCTTGCCTTGCCTTGCCTATATTATTATTGATACTAATATATTAAATAATAACTAAAAAGGTTTACTTAACTATCAATTTACCATTTATAAATGATGGTTATCATAAAGTGTTGCCAATGTTTTTTTTTGAGGATTCAGATTAATGATATAATATAAAATCAACTAATAAATGATTATGTATTATTAAAGGTAAAGATAAGACATTATTGATCCCTAAGGGGAATTCACAAATCGTTGATAAATTAATTAAAATTAGCCCCGCTTTTACCAGCTGCAACATTAAAGTGATCTACGTATTATTTAATCAATAATTATAATCCAATAATATAATATACATTAATTTGAAATAGGTCATTCTGCATAATGAGTACCTTTACATTTAGTATTATAAGCAGCACTTTGAATACAGGACTTTTTTCACATGCAACAGAGTATTTCTACACTGTGGTATTGCTATTTTTTACTTAAGTAAAAGTACTTCTTCCACCACTGGGTGTAAACTATTTGATGGGGGTCCCGTATATTCACAGGGGAGTTTAAATAACTTAAAAGGTTTGTTCACTGTTGTTCAGAGGAGCAGAAATAGGTAATCCGTAGTAATGTCCCCGGCGCAGAATGAACAGGTTGCTCTGCTGCACCTGAGCACACCTGTGACAACACAGAGGATAGTTTGACTATTCAAAACAGCACAGAGTTGGTACCTGTGGCTCAGGACTTCCCTTCACATCAGAATGTAAAAGAAAATCATATGTCACCCTCAACTCTGTCGTCCATGGGGAAGGTGTCACTTTGCCTTTTTTCATGCTGTTGTTATAAAATAATAAAAGTTAAAAAACCCAAGAAAGTAAAAACAAATACAGTTAATTAACAAAATTTGTGTTCATTTCCACTTTTATTTTCTCCATATATGGAGTAAAAACCTTATCATAGCCTTTTCTCTCATGCTAAATATAACACATGATCATCTTAATCATTAAGTTGAACCAGGATAAATTAGGCCCACATAATATTTCACAGTGAAAATCTTTATTACTTTATTATTTAAGTTATTTTAAATCATTTCAGTAGATCTAAAAACAAAACATCCATGAAGTAAATTCAAAATGTTCTCTCATTATTGGCAAACACGTACATGTATGTTAATACAACAAAAGCCATGTTAAATAAAAGCATCAACCTTTGTAGACGATGTATAAACAGAGCCACGTTATCTGCTGTAAAATGTGATAGAGATAGATAATCACTCACATATTGTCCAAACCAAATATTCATTTTACATAACTTCTTTTTACAGTCCCCTCCGCCATGTTGACCTTGCTTTGGAGCCCAAAGTGAGCTCCATTTTACTCGACCGTGTAATATTTCACAACTGTGACTATGTCTGTATTTTGTAATAATAGCAAGAAATGCAAAAAAAAAAAAAAAATAGGGCTGTCAATCGATTAAAATATTTTAGCGTGATTGATTGCATGATTGTCCATAGTTAATCGGGATTAATCGCAAATTAATTGCACATGTATTATCTGTTCAAAATGTACATTAAAGGGAGATTTGTCAAGTATTTAATTCACTTGTCAACATGGGAGTGGACAAATATGCTGCTTTATGCAAATATGTGCATTTTGTTTTTTTTGGAAATCAATTAACAACACAAAACAATGACAAATATTGTCCAGAAACCCTCACAGGTTCTGCATTTAGCATAAAAAAATGTTCAAATCATAACATGGCAAACTGCTGCCCAACAGGCAAGCAGTCCCCTTTGGAAATGGCCATGCCAGTTTTTCCTCGCAAAAATTTAGTACAAGTTTGGAGCGTTATTTAGCCTCCTTCTACCAATGGATTCCTTTGGTTTTCTAGTTTCATACGATGCCAGTATCTTCACTCTAGCTTTAAAACTGAGCCCGATACAACCTAAAAATCGTAAATTGCATTAAAGAAATTAGTGGCGTTAAAACAAATTTTGTGTTAATGCGAAATCGCGTTAACTTTGACAGCCCTGCAAAAACATTTAAAGGGACTGTTTGTAACTTTTTAAGCGTATAAATGTAGCGGGTCGTCACACATGCGCACATGCACTGAGGCAGGAAAAGCCAACACTAAGATCAGATCTAAATCATGTTCATGGAGAGACCTTGGTCTGGTCAGCTAACATTACTGCCAAGCAGCTGAAATACAGAGTGATATTGTGCTTTTAGCTGACATGTGTCGCCTCACTGTTTTGAGCGATGCTCGTTCAGGTATATTTAGAGTGAACAAGCGCGAGCTCGACGCTGACTTTCGTTGATTTCACGGCCACAGGTGTCGCTGTTAATAAGAAATTCTGAAAGTTACAAATAGTCCCTTTAAAACAGTCACAACAGTGTCTCTATTTGCTGTACAATAGCTGACAGTATGATATGTCATATGCACACACTGATCAGTTTAACGAGGAGCATTCACAATGTAAATGTTATAAGCACAAATAATAAATATATATATATTGAATAAAGTCTCCTCTTTGAACTGACCACATAGACCATATTTGGTCACATCTTCTTAAACTTGCTTTAGACAAGTGGTTATTGTAAACAGTACCATCAAACATCTGCGTAGAGCTTCCAAATCTATTTTTCAAAAGTATCAAAAGACTTCCTTCATATTTACACTTATTTATTTAAACTGGTTTGGCTCTTTTACCATTTACTAGTGAACAATTGGTTCCAGTTAAACCAATGTAATTATTATTTAGCTACATTTCCGTACACACTTTCCGACAATGTACAAATAAGCAGGATACAAGTGAAAATAGTATGAAGGAGGTCACATTTCCCTCACACGTAGTCCCTTCTGTTGTAGGAGCTTTGAGCAACTGACCTCGGTGCGGCGGAGTATGCTATACGGCTCTGAGGGGGCATGCTGTACCTAGTTGGTTTCTCTTCCTGTGGAGGGCAACTGCAGCAGAGGATGGACCCTCCAATCATTAGCAGGGCGGCGGCGGCCCAGCCCAGATACAGCGCTGCCCCGATCTCCATCTTCTGACCAGAGGGGATGAGTGGACTGTAGAACTCGACCACGATGGTGTGTGCTGACCAGGAAACAGGCACCAGCTGGGTCAAAGCCGCCGTGATGAACGCGCCGCCCGAGGCGGCCATCACCCTGGCTTTCACCCCTTCGTCATCGATGCAGTTGGTGCACTTTGCTCCCACCATAGCGACGAGGAGAGCCAGCACCCCGATGATGATGGAGACGACGGTGAGCGCCCTGGCGGCCTGCAGGTCCTGCGGTAAAGCCAGCATGGAGTCGTAGACCTTGCACTGCATCTGCCCCGTGCTCTGGAACACGCAGTTCATCCACAGGCCCTCCCAGTACACCTGAGCTGTGACAATGTTAGAGCCAATGAAGGCGGAGACCCTCCACATCGGCAAGGCGCAGCTGATCACACTCAGCACCCAGCCGAGCACGGACAGAATGACGCCGACCAGTTCGAGTCCAAAAGACACCATTGTGCACTCAGACAGGCGTCCCCTCTTTGGCTCCTTTATTTGTCCTTTTGGTTCCTCTTTATTGAGTTTTCTCTCAGATTTCCTTGCTTCCCTTTCCTCCTTTTATTTTCCAGCAAATATTTAAAGGCCTTCTTGCTTTTGCCCTTCAAGCTCCTCTTCGTCGGCCCTTCTTTCCACCAGGTATGCTTCCTCCTCCTCAAGCTGTAACTACTGCAGCTGCTGCTGAATCCACAAGTGTCGATTTGTCAGTGTGCCTCCTCTGCAAACTCTCTGCTGCGTGTACGTGTCCTCTCAGACGTTCTTTTCCTATGTTCCTTTGCTCTTAAGGAGTGGATGACCCTTATCTGTGTATTGTTTTATTACTAAGCGGTCAGACCCTCCTAACCGATGACATCACTTGTCAAACCAAGCCAATCAGGCGAGTCCTGGGCATTGGCCTCATTTACCACCTGGGTGTGTTGGTGCTCATTTGTGTGCTTTTTTCAAATGAAGAGTAGTTTTATGGTTTAACCTTTTGCCCATGGTAGCTATGGGTGTGTCTGCTTGGTCACTCATTACCTACTGACAGCCATAAAGCAGCGCTTGTTATGTGGTTGATAGGTGACCACATGAGACCGTAACGCATATACAAACATGGATTTTAATAGGTGTGTGTGTGTGTGTGCGTGTGTTTGCATAGAGTGGGATTGTGTTTGAGAGACTTAGGAGGGGAAAAGAGAACATAATACATATTATAGCACATAATACATATTGTCAGGATTTCCCCATCTCTTTTGTGTTATATATTTAATTTTTTTTGTTTTGTTGTGATGTGTCATGTTTTTATATGCTTGACTTAAACATGATGTGACACTTTTTATAGCAGTTTTTACAACGCGTACCATCTCCAATGAGTCACACAGTCTGTGGGTAATCATACAATAAAATTTGAGTTAATGACAAACTAGAAATGTCTATTATGTATTTTATAGATATGCGACTATGGCTTCTGTGAACCAGTTCTTTCAGCCAATCTTGTTGTTTTCATGTTTGGGAGCATTTAAGCCCATTGGTACATACTGAAGACATAAATCTTTAAAGAAGGGACACAGATATATCATTTTTTAAAAGAAAAAAAGATTTTGCTAAAACAGCTGGGTTGTTTGTAGCAAACTTTACTCAAATCTGTGTTTAAAGTGTGTTTGTTGGGGACTATTTTCAGCTTTGGATTAATATGCATTACAGGAGAGACAAGTAAATGAAGTAAAAATTGTTGTTTATGATAATAAAGTCTTGACAGAAAGTCTATGGCGCTTAGACTCTACAGGGAGATTTGCAATCGCTGCTCTGAGTAGCAGCAAGATAAATCCAACACATTCTTGCTCCCAACTTGTCAAATACCACCGATTGGTCAGTGCCCCTCGGCATGGGAGAGGGACGCACGTTTCTTACGTACTTCAGTAACGCACACTTACGGAGTTATTTTAACCCAAACCACGATTTTTTCCTAACTCTAACTAATTAGTTTTGTTGCTTAAAGCTAACCAAGTTGTTTCTTGTGAGGATGGAAGTTTATTTTGAAAAGACTGTATGCATATAACGAGCAGAAACTGACACGCGTTGCTGAAAAAGGAGGAATAACTTTTTCTTAAGATATCATACAAACTGTTGTATGAGAATACATTGAATTTTTTCAATCGCCAGGGTTAAAAAACTAATGTTAAGCTATCAACGAACTACACCACTGTCGCATGACTTCACGTCACCACCACTAAGCTAAAGGCGGACTAGTGCTCGGCGTGATGACGTTTAGAAGTCTCATTTAGCCACTTGTTAGCAACTGCCTTTTTTAAGACACGTAAAAGTTTCAAAATTCACGAGTGTGATACTTTCTAACGTATTTTATATCATGGAACAAAACGTTAAAATCTCTTAAGCTTGTGTTAACCACAGACCTTGTTTCAGGCATCTAACTAAAAATCCAATCAAGAAACCCATTTACTTCCAGACGAGGGAACCAGTAGTGCTAAACTGCTAACTCATTTACGGGTTTTAGGACTCATTCCTGCAGCACTCTATACTTGGTAGTAGAATGAGTTGTTGGATTCACAGGATTCACATAATAAACATAAAATCAAAACATAAAAAGTGTCATGCAGAAATGGAAATGTGTTTTGGGTCATGGTTGGCATGTTGGGCTCGGAGCAGATTGAACGTAATATTGTCCTACGAGGCAAACTGTCCAGGTGATCACTACGGTGCCACTATCACACTCCGACACACTTTTATCTGGCATATATTTACACATTATCACACTTCAATATTAGTCAAACACGTCTATGGAATGGCTAAACCCAGAAACCATGATAAGAAGATAAAGCCTGATAAAAGGTCATTCATTGACATTATCTCGGTATTCTAGGAACAAACAAACAATCTGCCAACAATTGAAATCATATCTGACTGTCAATACTATCAAATTCTTTGTTTGCATGCTTAAACAAGAAATATTTTATGGCGGAGTCGCTGATCAACAGCACTAGTGCGGCTCTTTTTTTTTGTGTCTTTTAGCTTTTTTTGGTTTCCACCAGCTCCTGAGGGAAATATCTGTCTCTTTAGCTGCTCCACTGTGTTAACCAGCTAGTTGATAACTGTGTCTGTCTGCAGGTAGTGAATAGTGGGTTTATCAAGGCTTTTTATTTTGCTGAAAACAGCTGCCTACTGTAACTTTTAGCAATTGATGAAATGTGTCAGACTAAACAAGGACAATTTGATGACTATAAAACCAAGACAAGTAGCTAAAAGAGGCTTCAAATGGCCATGCCAAAAGCCATGTTAGTTTGATTGGGATTGTTATTTTTCCCTAACCAATCAGTAGTGACGTAACGTCCTGCTAACATCATTTTCCGTTGGTATCAGTCATTTTCAAATATACTGACTTAAAGGTGCTATTGATAACATTGATATCATTCAGCCACTAGATGTCGCATTCTCCCTCCCTCGTTCTATTTTACCTCACAACAAGTCATTGCCAGGCACTTACCGTCAATCTCTGCCATTTTTGTCAACACTAACTGACAACACAGAGATACCGCGTGATACCAACGTTGTTATACTGTTGTTGCTGATATGTTCCACAGAGATAAACAAAACATTAATTTTGAACCCGCCAACATTTTTAAAATGATTCATAATTTTTTTCAGGAATAGCCATACGTTTATTCGGCACCTTTCTAAAGGTTCTGTGGATGTATTTTTTTCTTTTTAAATATTTGTCTACATAAAAATGTTACCAATAAGACCTTTAAGAGTTGCTATTTGTGTTAGTCAGTGTACAACAACTGGTGCGGCTGTGTCGACCTCATTCGTGCTTGGCGCTGTTTCCGTGGCAATTTTTCTGACGCCATTTTTCTGGCTCTGGCTCAGGAAGATGACATCCCCGTTCTTGATATCGCCTACAAAGCTCTAGTTGGTTAGTTTGTTTTTCTAATCATGGAAACAGCTGTCAATGTCACTGAATGAAACAGCTATTTTCTTTATAAATACTGTAACAACTCCATGTATATTTGTGCAGTTATAGCCATCCAGTGAAACTCCACTATCTGTCACAAGAGTTGATAAATGAGTTTCGGTTAGCAGAGGGATTATCCGTTTCCTTGTTGCTTCCTTGTATGCATGGATGGATTTGTGAGAGTGTGAGCACTTCCTTCTCTCCAGCTGCAGAGAAAACACACACATGATCCATCATCATATCCAACTGGGTGTGTGGAGAGGGTATTTCAGAGGGAAGACTGTATGAATAACACATTTATCTATTTGGATCACTGCCAAGTGGAAGTTAATGCATGGGTCAACAATTACTGCCAACACACTGATCATAGTAACCTAAATACAGGAGGAAGATAGCTATAAAAATACTCTTCCGGGAGGTACTGATACTGTCTTGATCTAAAGTTAAAGTACAATACACGTAGACATATAATGACATCTTTTGTTTCAGTGTGTCAAATGTAAACGGATCACACTTCAGGAGGATGATTTGTGATTTGGATCTGACCCATTATGTGTCTTTATATCAGTCAAATCATTGGTGGGGGATGAGAGTTAACTGTGAGTAAGCTATGTTACTCAGCATAAATGCAAAAATGTGTTGTTTTTAAAGACGTTTTCACCCTAAAAAAGGTTTCAGGGAAAAAAGCCACCACTAACTAAGGCAGGAATTAAAAGACATATGATGTATGATATAAGCTGTTTGTCTGTTACCGCATTAATAATTCAACTATTTATCAGTCATTTCTGCTGTTCTTAGATGTTTTGTGTTTGGAGGACAGAACCTGTCAAAATCAAAAATAAATAAATGAATGAATAAATTACTCTAAATAGACTTATGTGCCATTCAATTTATATTAAAACATATTTTATTTGATAATGAATAAATACATGTAAAAATAAATCTTAAATTAATTAAAAATTAATGCAAAAATAAATAAATAATTTTAAGTTTATAAAAATAAATAAATGAATAAATATAAGGGAATTAAATTAAATAGAGTAGATAAATAGGGGGATCGATAAAAGGTAAATAGCAAATCAAGAAATATCAATTTATGTCACATTTGATCAATTAATTAATACCTACATTGTTTTTAATATAATTGTTGCTACATTTAATGGCTTATTAATTTATTTACTGAGTAATTTGGTTATTTTTTTATTTATTTATAGCTCTCCTGCATATAGATGAAAGAATGAAACTTGTGCATTACTACCATAGAAACTGAAACACCTTCTTCTTCGATCATAAGAAAGATAACAAGCTGTTAAACTGTGTGTCTATCAAGATGAGTTAGTGGCAGTATAATATAATAGAAACGGTTGGCCTGAGAGGACCTCATAAACATGTTACACCCCATATTTAAAGAATACAAAACAATTTACTAGTTTTATATTGAGGTAGATTTATCACACCAGTTTTGTTTTTAGAAAACCCACTATATTATTTTTGAAATATCTCTGAACCAATCACAAGCCTTTCATTTCAAACTGCCTGTTTCAAAGAAAGATGGGGGATTTCCACTGGCAGTGTTTATTAGGTCACTGGTCGGTGGCGATACTTCTCTACAAGCGGACTCTCGGTTACTAAGTAATAAGGCCTTTGAAAGAGGTGAGGGAGCCTTGGATTTAATAGCTGCTTTGAGATTTATGGACACATTAAAAACTGCTGTTAGAAGCTCTTTGAACACTGAAGGCTGCCACACTTTCACAACCACCAAGACATCCTTCGTTCTCTTGGTGCATTGAAAGCTCCAAACAAAACCTGTGTTGTGTATTTTATTGCTGCATCATAGGCGTATAAAATGAAATGGACAAGTTCACACTAGGGATGTCACGAGAACCGATGACGGTACTCTTTTTCTACAGTACCGAAGGTACCGTACGATGCCTGTAACTGTCATTGATGTGACAGTGAGGAACATTTTCCCATCAGTTAATAAACTTGTGACAACACCGGTGTTACCGATTACACCGGACATTTGACAAGAAAAGATGACGGTCAACATGTGCAGAGCGCTGACTCTGATCTTTACTGTCGGGTGGCGGTGTGTCCGGCCTCTCCAGTAGCTCTTTTGCTGCGGGGCTCCGCTGCGGGGGTCTACCTGGCGTCGCTGCTCCGTGCACACCGGCTGTGACGGCTCCATCCGCCTTGCGCCGATTACTTCATTAACTTTATGGTTCCCTTATAGCATTGAGATTAAATATGAAATATTGCCAAATAGGTGCGTTTGCTTTTCACTTCGACAACAAATCCATGCATCCATCCAATCCTCTGCTCCTGCTCCTACTCCTCTGAGCTGATGGACCAGATGCATTAACGGTCAGTATGTTGTGTCCGTCGTCTGACTATCGATTGATAACATGCCGTTGATATGCCAAAATGAATAAAATGGGTCAATTCTTTTTATTTATTACTTAAAGGCTACATGCCTCTGTTTTTTGTAATGTTAAAATGTTTTTAATAAAAGAGTACGTGTTGAATTACATGGAATTTTTTTTTTTTTTGTTTTGTTTTTACCGTGGTATCGAATTTGGTTTCGAGAATCATGGAAATTCACTGCTATTGGTATCGACTGCTAGATTTCTGGTACCGTGACTTCCTTAGTACACACCGATCTGCATGACACTAACCTGACAGCATTTTTAAATGCCTCTGCTTCCTCTTAGTCAGAGCTAAAACTCTAAGCGACTCTTTCAGAGAAATTCAGGGCAGATTAAGGCAGGTGTGTACTCCGCCAAACACACACAGGAAACATTGAAGCTGCTGCCTCCCTTTGGGCAGAGCTGTGAATAGCAGACAGATGAGCCAAGGTTCAGAGTTGAACATTTAAAAGTAGATAAATCCAGACCCGTTGCGCTTACAACACTTGCACTCACACTGACTCCTCTTTGTTGCCCTTCCCCTCAATGCCCACGCCAATTTCACAGAAATATCTCTTTTCCTGTGATCCTCTTTGAACAAAAAACTCCTCATATGTTCACGCTTAACAATCAGCCTTCAGTCTGATTCACAGAACACAGTCAGACTGAACACAACAGAGCTTCTCTCAAAGCCGACCTCAGCCTTTATTTCACATGACCTCTTCATTTTTCACTTAATTTATTTGTTCCCAATAGATTTTATTTGTTTTGAGAAATGTAATTCTATTAAAGTAAAGGAACACTTGTTGGTGTGTCTGATTTCTTGTGGGAGGACGGACCTGCTTTATATCAGAGGTCACATGCCTCCCACGTTGTGTGTTTCCTTATTAAAACAGTTTAATTGCAAGTATGGGAAAAGGTGTGGGTCAGGTTTTTCACCCTACACCAGTTGACAACAGCACTGAGGGTTGCAGAAGACCTGCTATAAAACTGAATACAACTCACTGAAACACATAAAAGACTCTGCTTTTTACAAGACTGTGTCATTTATCAACAATTTCCATCTCTATCACCCCTACAAATCAACACATCCACAAAGAGTGTCAAGTAGATGTATACTTGCTGTTATCTTATGTTGAACGTTTTTCCAGTTTTACATCCAGTGTTTTAGTTAAAGGGCTGTATATGTTTATCACCTCAAAAAACCTCAACAAACTTGTTCTTTTTACCTGTTGGAATCATCATGTGCTTTAGAGCTTTAGATTAGATTGTGTGTGGATTAAAATAATGAAAGACAGAACACAAAGTGCAAGTGAAGTGTGACTATAAATCAGGGGTCTGTATGTTTTCCTCCTTTTTAATCATTTAAAGGGGACATATCATAAAAAAACTCACATTCTCAGTGCTTGTGCTCATACATTTGAGTATCTTGAGTGCTTACCAACCCACAAACTGTGAAATAAGACAACCTAGTCAGTTTTTTGTGGGCTGCCTAGATCAGAAAACATGTGATTCAACAAGCTATTCAGATTTGGCTTCCTATGTCACACCCAGGCTCATTAAATTTTTGTCGCCCACAGCTTGAGAATTACCTTTGAAAAGGTGCACCATGTTTTTCTCTCAATCCAATCAGAGCAGACTGGACTTTTTTGTTTTGATCCTGAAGCCCCCTTCCAGAGTATTTGGGCTTTTCTATGATATTTCATGTAATTTCCTGACTAAGTTGATTAGCCACACTGTTTGCCAATTTTGTTTTTGACAAATAACTAAATTTTTTGCTCAACGTTACAAAAAGAAGTTTGTTGGCAAAATGGGAATATGACGTATGACTGTAGTAGAAACTACAAGTCATACGTCATCCTCCAAGCTTGTGCAGGCACACTCATGCTCGTTGAGTCTGAGCAGCAGCAAACTGATAAATCTGTTTATCTGTCTGTCAGTTTGTCTTTTAAGTTAGTTAGCTAGTTAGGTGTAGTTAGCTAGCCCAACTCTTCTCATCTCTTTTTTTGTATTTTTTAGTTAGACATATTAACGGAAAGCAGCCGATGCCATTTTCGAGGTTTGCCGGCCTCTAATCGGTCCGAACGATGGGGAGCACATAACTTTCAGCCCGAGAAAAAACAAGAGAAAAGTCCCGTTAGAGGAATATATGAATCACAATGCAGCCCGGTGCGGTGTCGGTGCTGGAAGCTGAGGCGAGAGCGGCCGGTGTTCAAATGGCGGACCTCAGCAACATGTTAATCCGTCCTCCGGTGCGCTGTGGCCGGCGTACGGCGGTGCGGCTCCTCGGTGCAGCAGCAGCCAGATGGAAGCCAAAAGAATAGAGTGGGTGAGAGAGAGAATTCTTGTCTCATTTGGGGTCTGATAAACAGTAAATTCATCTAAACTAGTTTCATCTTGGTTGAAAAACAATGCAGTCCGGTTGCCATGGTAATGAATTACGTCTGACTATTAACTATTAACCACACACCCCCATTCTCTGTTTGAGAAAGAACGTCAATCAAAAAAACAGGAAGTAAAACGGCTTTAAAGAGACAGGCGTTAAAACGGAGTGTTTGAGACAGAGGGTGAATACAGTTATATTCAGACAGACAGTATGAGGAAAATAATGTTTTTTGAACATTATAGCATGTAAACATGCTCTAGTAGAAACCCAAAATACAAGTATGAACCTGGAAATGAGCATGACATGGGAGCTTTAAATATTGAAAACGTCAAAGTGACGCGACACTTTTAATTTGACATTTAATTGAAACGCATTAAAATTGACACAGCAGATTGAGGACATTCCAGATATATATTTAGCAGCACGTCATCCATATTTTGTGAAGATGTAATACCGCAGAATCACAGAGCACAAGACCATATTTGGTCCGTCTGAAGCTTTCGTCAGAAAGGTATTGTCATTTAAAGGGACTGAGTCATCTCTCGCTCAGGACATTACTCCGCCCTCCTGCGGCTTCAGGTGAAACTGGAAATGGGGGAGGGGGATTTAAGAGATGAACTAAATAAATGTTCTGTTACTTTAATTTTTTCTTTTATAAGATGTTTATAGTGTGTTAAAATTGGGTGTTTTTATCATGCATGTGGTGCTACATGGAAAGAACATGTTTTCTTTTGTTAGACTTAGTGAGACAGGTTGGTTGGGTGGAGGGTGAACAGGTTATGGGTTTGTGGAGTTTTCGGGGAGTGTACCTGAAGAGCAGCGACTGATGACGACAAACTGTTTTTCCTCCATGGCCCCTCCTCTCTCAGAGAGGAGATCATATCTACTTGCTTTTCTGACTCCTCTCCCATTCAGCAAACACACCTGACTAACAAAGGACCTGCCTCCATCACAGAAGGAGACAAACAACCTACAAGCTTACGTAACTGCCAGAGAGGAATTTCACTCTACCAAGTTACCTTTCAAGTCCAAGAGTTTTATTTGAAGAAGAACATCAGCTCTCTCCGCGATGGTGTCTACTGGGCTACAAATCCTGGGCGCAGCTCTGGGGATCCTGGGCTGGATTGGCGCCATCATCGTGTGTGCCCTTCCCATGTGGAAGGTCAGTGCTTTCATCGGCAGCAACATTGTGACCTCGCAGACCACATGGGAAGGCATTTGGATGAGCTGCGTGCACCAGAGCACCGGCCAGATGCAGTGTAAGGTCTACGACTCCATGCTGGCCCTCAGCTCTGACATCCAGGCCGCCCGGGCACTGACCATCATCTCCATCGTGGTGGGCATCCTGGCTATCCTGCTCGCCGTAGCCGGGGGACAGTGCACCAACTGTGTGGAGAATGCGACGTCCAAGACCAAGGTGGCCATTGCAGCTGGAGTTATGTTCATCGTGGCCGGGATCCTCTGCCTCATCCCCGTCTGCTGGGCGGCCAGCACCATCATCCGAGACTTCTACAACCCGCTGTTGGTCAGCGGCCAGAAGAGAGAGTTGGGCGCTGCACTCTACATCGGTTGGGGGGCGGCCGCCTTGATGCTCATCGGAGGAGGATTGCTCTGCTTTAACTGCCCCCCTAAAGATGAAGATTCCTACACTGCGAGGTACAAAGCTGCCAGATCTGATGCCTCAGCACCAGTTTCTGGGAAAGACTACGTCTGAAACAGATCTAGAAGTCAGTAAAGAGCTTCCACAAAGCCACGTTTACTGGGACAGATACACTGGTGCTACTGGGTTGTGAGTGTTGATATTTCAGGAAGTTACTTGAGCAAAAAGTAATCCTGAGTTTTACTCCTCGTGAGAGTGTTTTTGAAGGAAATAAACAGCAGGAAAGGAACCACACCCAAAGAGGAAATTCAATTTTATATGTTAACACAGTTATTTGTATATATATGGATGTCATATGTAAGTCTTTTCTGAGTATTTTGAATATTCTATAATCTCATTTGCTGTTTGTGGGTTGTTTTTATAAACTATGTGTGTGAGATTCATGAGTTAAACTGGAAATAAATATTTTGTCTACAAACCAGACATCTCTTGTGCTTTTTTTTTTTTTCCACTTACATTCACACAGCAGCTGTGTCCAACATGATTCATCCAGTGGTTTTAAAATGGAACAAATTCATAAATCATTCAAATTCTTACATTAACTTGTATTGTATTCATTGTTTTTTTTTTAACATTAATTGTATTTTTTACACATTTAGTGACACACAAATGTCAAAACAAGGATTGATTTTTAAAACAAAACAACGCTCACAGCGTAGGAGCAGCATCTATTGTCTGACTTTCTTGTAATTCAGGTTTAGGTGTGGCAGAGAAAAGACGCAAGGTGGTTGGAAACTGGTCTTTGTTCAAACTGTGGGCCTGCAGGCAAAGGTGTTTGTACTTTATACAGACTCACAGGACCTATTTTTCATTGGTTAAGAGAGTAAATAGTCATATCCCTTTGCTTTGATCTTGTAAAGTTAACATTTCCCTCCTCTAAGAATCAATCTTGCCCGATCGATTAAAGTCCCTTAATTGAACATGCAAGCCTAGAGTCAGAGATAGTCAGAGCGATCAATTATAATTATGATGTAAATGAAAAAAAGCTTTTCAAAGGTTAATTCTCTGTTGTTTAAATGAAGATTGCATCACAGTACTTTTGCTAACGTTTTTTCACATCCACATCCTGATCTGTTTTAGTTAACTATGCTGACCTAAACTCTGAAGTTTGTGTTTGCTCAAGGCTTGATCTGTGTGAATGGGTCTGTTAGTGTGTGTGTGTGTGTGTGTGTGAGAGAGCACAGGTGGGATCTAGAGCCATTGTTCCAGTCTCAAAGTCTTGCTCGAGGTAACAAAGCTTGTATGTGTGGGAACAATGAACAGAGAGAGAACAAGGTTTGTGGATATCAAGTCTCGGCTTTCCCCTTTTGTCTGAGAGCACAGAAACTCCACCCTGAAAGTTTGAACCACAATGGGCAGCAGTTATCTTCTCACAGCGAGACCTCCGAGCATCAGAGCACAGCAAACCCTTCCTCAAGCAGGTGTGAGCGTGTTTGAGAGCGATTACAGCCCCTGTGCATTCAGAATCGAATCATCTTTGAGGCGTTATCATGGCTTCTCAGGGCCTCCAGATCATGGGCGTGCTGCTGGCCTTCATCGGCTGGCTGGGCACCATCATCACCTGCGCTATGCCCATGTGGAGGGTCACCGCTTTCGTCGGGGCGAACATCGTCACCGCCCAGGTGATCTGGGAGGGCCTGTGGATGACCTGCGTTGTCCAGAGCACGGGCCAGATGCAGTGCAAGGTGTACGACTCCATGCTTGCTCTGCCTCAAGACCTGCAGGCCGCAAGGGCCATGGTGGTCATCTCTGTGATCGTCGGGGTGTTCGGCGTCCTCATGGCCGTGGTTGGAGGAAAGTGCACCAACTGCATGGAGGAAGAAGTGGCCAAAGCCAAAGCCTGCATTGTGTCCGGAGTGGTCTTCATAATAGCCGCCTTGCTGATCATGATCCCGGTGTCGTGGTCGGCTCACGCAGTGATCAGGGACTTTTATAACCCCATGGTGATTGCGGCTCAGAGGAGGGAGCTCGGGGCTGCTCTTTATATCGGCTGGGGCTCCGCCGGGCTGCTGTTGCTGGGAGGAGGCCTGCTCTGCAACAACTGCCCCCCAAAGGAGAAAAGACCCCCCTACATACCGGCCAAGTTCGTCCCTGCAAGAACCGCATCTTCGAACATGAACTATGTGTGAGTGTTTTGGCTGGTAGCATAAAATGTCTCAACGTTTTCATCAAAATTTGTTAACGTTCTCATCAAAAAGTTGCACAGAAAGATCTGTTTCTTAAAATTGTTATTGACAAAAGCAAGACATCTCAGAATTTGAATACTTTCTAAACTCAATAAACATTAAAGGAGCATTAAAGTGACAAAAGACCACAGTAAAGTACCTTAAGTGGTCTGTTTGCTTGTTTTTTTCCAGATGAAATGTGACCCTGTTGAAGGTTGACATCTGCTGTCGATTATCAGTTTTCACATGGAAACGTTTATCTCAGATCTTCTTTTTCACAAATAAATATTCCCCCTTGTGTGAATCGAAGGGCTGAAAACCTGTAACATTTCTCTGAAACAATATTTGTATTCAATACCTCATACCTACTGTTGTTTTACATTGTTTTATTGTTAAAAGTTGTTTTTATTAGACTGAGACTGAATGGAGTAACGCAATCCATCTGAATGCAGACATCACTTATTGTATAGACAGCTGCTTAGAGAAGGCGTGAAAGCCAAACAATTTGCATGAATGGAGATTTTTCCAAAACTCATTTTGATATTGGACTTTGGGCCTCGTGCAGCAACATTCTCTTAAATTTCTCTTATATTTTCCTCTTAATTTTCTGTTAAGAGAAAAAATAAGAGCAGTCAACTCCAGATGCAGATCTGCTCTTACCCACGTGTGCTGAATGATGAATCCCACTTGATCATAGAGGCGTGTTTATTGTTAGCATATGTAACGCCCCCCTAAACACTACGTAAGGGCAGATGTTGTGCTGTGCGCACATGCACTAGAATTGAGGAGATGCCACTAAGAAATTGTTGTAAGAAGAACTTAGATTTTATTGATGTAGAATTAGGAAATACTAGAATAGTAGTAGTAATACTAGTAATAGTAGTAGTAGTAGCGAAAGACGTACTGTTAAATAAATGAAAACAAAGTAAACTTGATTTTTCAGAGTGTTAGTACTGGCATTACTATTATAGTCTTAATTGGGATCAATGGACCAATAGTATTTCTTTAATAATCCAATAATTATAATTACTCTAAAACTATAATAATATAATAATCTAAATTTGATTTTATGATATTCATGTGTTTTTTTGATGTTTCTCAAATTTAAAACATGTGTTTCCTTGCATTTAAACAACTTGTGGACTGGAAAAACAAGATGTTTTTTCTTATCTTGGTGCTCTCGTCCACTCGTAAAATGTTCAATTCCGTTCAATTCAGTTTATTTGTATAGCGTCAAATGACAACAGTTATATCAAGATGCTTTTCACATAAAGCAGGTCTAGACCATACTCCTATAATTTAAAGACCCAAAAAGAGATCCCCCATGAGCAAGCACTCGGTGTGACAGTGGTGAGAAAAAACTCCCCTTTAATTGGTAGATACCTTGGGCAGAACCAGACTCTGAGTGGGCGGCCATCTGCCTCATAACTAAGAGAAAGGCAAAAATAAGAACACATTGATGAATCCCAGAAATCAATGGGTACTAACAAAATAAAAACAAATTGTGGATATGAGCAAAAATAAGAGGAAATTTGTTCTTCTATCTCTTCCTGCATGAAGCCCAGTGTGCGGTTGAAATCAAATGTGACGTTGTTGTTTTTAGTCAACTGTATAATGATATAACGATCAGTGATGGGTTTCTTTTCAAATGTCTGAAATAAAGCTTTCTTGTTCATATGGTTTCTTTCTCATGTTCACTCTGCACCTGCACAAAACACTAATAAAACTGAAACGGACTTCATTCGTGATTCAGGCATTCAGGAATTCAGGGGAGTAGCCTCCTGGGAATTTACTGTATCTGCTTGAGATGTTTGTCATGGTCTAATCCACAGCCCTTGTATTACGATGGTAATTTACAGTGTCTGTCTTGAGTAAAATGGATGTCACTGCCAGAGACAACAGTGCGCTGTGTGTATGCTTGGACTCATGGTGCTAAGCAACTGTTTTATATCTCCAAAGAATGGATATTTACACTTTTCTCAGTGAGAGCACATCTGCCAAGTCTTGTCAGGTTGATATATCCTAAACCTCTTTAACGGTTTTCTTTTTGTTTACAGACGGTTTCAATTGAAACCAGTCTGACAAGAAAAACAATACGCCCTGTAATTTTTCACCTTTGTGTCTGAGATCAGGCCAGTGGTGGAAGAAGTGTTCAGATCTTGTACTTCAGTAAAACAGTTCATTACAAGTAAAAGTCCTGCATTAAAGTACTTGTAGGGAAAAGAACAGAAGTATTATCAACATATTAAATATACAAGTACTTATTATGCAGAATGACCACTGTCAATGCTATATGTATTATATATTGGATTATGATGTGAATGTGTAAGCAGCATTTTCATGTTTTAACTGATTGTGGTGGAGCAAAATTTAACAATTTTATACTGTCAATTTTCATATAGCCCAATATCACAAACTACAAGGGGCAATACAACCCATACTGTCTTTAGACCCTACTGTTAGGTAGTTTAATCTATAACAATGCAGCATGTTTTGTGTGTAAAATATTAATCTTTAAAGTAAATAGTAACTATAGCAGTCAAATAATAAATAAAATGTGCAGTATTTCTCTCTGAAATGTAACAGAATAATAGCTCACAAGGAAAGTATCACAAAATATATACTTGAAGTAAATGTATTTCATGTTCCACCTGGTTGGGCATATAAAAAAAAAACATTGTTGACAAAAAAATCTGTTTATTTGACAAACATTTTAGATGACAAATACAGTACATGAGTCTTTCTGAAGTGCTTATGTTGCAAAAAAGATGAAAATAAAAACATCAGGAGAGTCTGAAATTGAATTAATACTGAAATTATAACACAAAACAATGTAAAAAGCAATGAATGAAGCTTAAGTCCATGTTGCATTAAACGAAAGGCCACAATGTGTAAGTCAAAAACAACAAAAAGTTAGTCACAATGCAAATCACAACTTGAACAGGTTTGTGCTGTACGTTAAGTCCGGCGCTGCCTCTCATGTAAAGCAGCGACTCAGACAAATTCCTTGCCGGGCGTTGTAGATTTAGGCGCGGAGTACTTTGCTCCATTATAGCGGTCTCCTCCTGACGGGCACTGACAGCAGAGAAGAGCGCCACCGATCAGCAGCAGTCCCGATGCTCCCCAGCCCATGTACAAACACGCACCCAGCTCCCTCCTCTGGGCGTCAGGAACCATGGGGTTGTAGAAGTCCTTTATGATGGTATTAGCAGGAAGAGACACGGTCACCAGACACAGAGCCCCACTCAGGACGAAGAAAACACCCGCGGAGATGGCCACCCTGGCTTTGGCGACCTTGTCCCCAATGCAGGTGGTGCATTTGCCTCCGACCACAGAGAGCAGCAGGCCGAACAGCGAGAACAGGATGGCGATGACCACCATGGCCCGGGCCGCTTGGAGGTCCGGAGGCAGGGCCAGCAGAGAGTCGTAGACCTTGCACTGCATCTGGCCGGTGCTCTGCACCACGCAGGTCATCCACAGTCCTTCCCATATGGTCTGAGCCACAACGATGTTGTTCCCAATGAATGCAGACACCTTCCACAGGGGCAGCATGCAGATCAGTATGTTTCCAATCCACCCAAGCACCGCCAGCCCGACGCCCAGGATCTGTAGCCCTAAAGATGCCATTGCTGTTCGGTGGTACTCCTTCTGTTTCTTGCTCTGTCTCAGGTCTTCACTGGGCTGCCAACTAAAAGCCCTCTCACCGCGGGGAAGTTTTATATGACCCACAGATGCTCCCAAGGAGCCCCCTCCTCTGGGTGGGCTTTGGCTTCAGTGCTCAGATATACACATCCATCATGCTGCCTTTGAGTTCAGAGGTGTTTCTCTCCCACAAAGAGGCCCTCTGGTGCCCCAGCAGAGCTCTAACAAAGAAAAGAGGTTCAAACAGTGGGGTTCAGTCAAAGGCTTGATAACTGTCTGATGTTGTGAAAAGTTGAAACATGAAAAACTAACTCTATAATATTGACTTTGTTTAGAATAGGAATATTCCCAGCCAGGAAAGCTTTGCCAGTATGACAAGTAGTTGATTTGATTTAAATATATAACCACATTTCTGTGTTTAAGAGGAATTCACACACAAGTAGGATTACAAACTTGGCAACAGGCCGAATGCACGTGACACTTAACATTTTAACACCATGTGATGTAATTGTCACTAGTTTATGAAAACTACCCTTACCATGAAGAAGTTTATTCAAGTGTGCTATCAGTATACCTTTTTAAAGTTAATATAAGAGAGTATGCTCTCAGTTTACTTTTTATGTACTTGTCAGAGATATAATTAACAAAATTATACTTAAGTATACTTGGCTCATACTGACAAGTATACAGAAAAGTAGAAGTATACTTGGCTTCTACTGACAAGTATACAGAAAAGTATATTTGGCTTATGCTCACTTTTTGATAGAGTAGCCTATTTGGGGGTGTGAGAGTTTGTAAATGTATGTTTTGATATTAATTTACTGTAAATCTTCAAGAATTTTCTACGTTTTTGCATTCTCCGTTCACCATGGAGGCATGTGAGAAAAACTAATTTTATCTTTTTTTTTTATCTCATCACAAATCAAATAGCAAAAGTCTTTTTATGTAATACATAAATCATTGGCTAAGTACTATAAGTTAAAGAAAACTTGCAGTAGAAACTAATAAAATAGTAGTTTATTGAGTATACTTTAAAGTGTACTTTCATAAACTAAAAAGTGGGATACAAGTATTTAACTAGTAAACTAACAGCATACCTATAAGTCCACTTGTAGTGTAGTTCACTTCATAATATAGGTGCAGTACAAAATACAACTTAGATGTATACTAGTGTACTCAAAGATTACTATTCTTACACTTAAAGTACAAATATAAGTATGCTTTAATAAACTAAAAAGTTGGGCCAATTTAGTCCCAAGAAGTATTGAAGTAGTACACTTAAAAGTATGCTACTAGTACACTGATATTAGTATACTTACTACATAAAGTATCCTTGGGAAATACACTTGAACTTAATTTTACTTCATAAAATAAACTTGAAGTATATTACTTTTTTTGGAACCTTTTTCTCACATAAAATGTTTTCAGAAACATCTTGTAGTGTACTGTTCAGCTGTAAAATGAGAAAGCACCGCCCACCAGCCGGAGCAAACTTTCTAATTTTACAGCTAAACAGTACACTACAAGGTGTTTCTGAAAACATTTGAGAAATAGGCATTGCTGTGACAGAATATTGATTCATAGTTGATCAGCGCTGCCTAGTTTGACCGTTTGTGAGTGATTTACAGCAGCCTCCGTTGAATCAACAGAGCGATGAGGAGGCGCAGAAGTCTAGTTTTCTCTCAGAACACTTGAATTACAATATGCTGAAAAGTCATTATGGAATTTTTGCCCAAAAAACATTCTGCCTACTGCCGCTTTAAGGCTTAAGACTGCACAGAAGTTAATGCGTGCAGCACAAATAGAAACTAATGTCCTGCTAATACCAAATAAACTATGAGTATGTATGAAACAGCAGCTGTGTCGTCATTTATCTGTTTGCTGATGTGTGTGTGTGCATGAGGTCAAAAGGTCAACAAAACTAACTGAGGAGTAAATTAACTATTACGTTTAAACTACAGAAAACTAAAGTGTGTGCAGGAGGGTTACCGGCATGTAAATCAGCTGTGTGGCGGCCATCAAAACGACCTCTCCTGACCATAGACACCTCTGTGGAACTTCCTGTGTAGTAGTACAGCTCTCAGATCAGCTGAGGCTCGCTGGCTAATCAGCACAGGTGGAATCACTCAGCTCGATTGCTGCTCCGGTAAAAGAGCATGAAATAAGAGGATTTGTTTAGCTCTTTATAGACGCTTCAAAATGTAAAACAGGAAAATATTTACATGTTGTTGATGCATATTGCAGAATGCAATACATCATATTTCTTCTCATGGTTCACATGAAAGACAAGTCACATAAAATGCACCCCAGACATTTCTACATGTTTTGAATACGCTTCAATTTCAGTTTTCAAATGTCACAAATCAAGAAAGAAAATAATGAAGAGAAAAATAAATAATAGAGAATATTTCAGATTAACAATATGAATTATTAATAATTAAATAAACAGATGCAATTAATACTGTTTATATTTGCATTTGAAACAAAACATTTGACATGTGAACAGCTGCAATCTCCCAAAAATCCTTCACAAAATCATCACAATTTAGCTTCAATTTAGACAATATGGGGCTGACTTAAAGACCACAGGTGTTTTCAATTTGAACAATTTTGAACAACCAATCAGGAGAGACAACAGCCTACCACGTGGGTATAAAAACTGCAGGTGACAACTAAAAAAGAAAATCCTTGTATTTCAGTTTTGCTTCTGCTCAGTGTGAGACAAACATGGCATCTGCAGGTCTCCAGATTTTGGGCGTCTTTCTGGCAACCATCGGCTTCCTTGGCGACATCATCATCTGCGCCCTGCCCATGTGGAAGGTGTCTGCTTTCATCGGGAACAACATCGTGACGGCGCAGGCCTTTTGGGAGGGCCTGTGGATGAACTGCGTGAAGCAGAGCACCGGACAGATGCAGTGCAAGGTCTACGACTCCATGCTGGCCCTCCCCCGTGATTTGCAGGCGGCCCGGGCTCTGGTTGTGATCTCCATCCTGGTCTCCTTGATGGGAATCCTGCTCTCCATCGCAGGGGGGAAATGCACCAACTGCATTGAAGATGAGGACGCCAAGAGCAGGGTGGCCATCGCCGCGGGGGTGTTCTTCATCGTCGGTGCCATCCTGTGCATGATCCCCGTGTCCTGGTCTGCTCACGTGGTCATCAGGAACTTCTACAGCCCCGTTATGATCGACGCACAGAGGAGGGAGCTCGGAGCATCGCTGTTCATCGGCTGGGGATCGGCTGGACTCCTGCTGATTGGAGGAGTGCTGCTCTGCTGCCAGTGTCAGCAGCGTAAGGACAGCAGATACTCTGTGAAATACTCTGCCCCGCGCTCAGCAGCCAGTGCAGGAGCCTATGTTTAAAATGGCTGCATACTTGTTTTATTCTAGGAAACTGGACTGAACTCTTCATAGTAATTTTATGTTTTTTTTTTTTTATCATTTCAAGGCGTTTTACTGATTATTTTTAATAAATTAAACTTTCATATGATCACTAGCTTTTCTTGTTTGTGTGGTGAATGTTTCAGGTGGAAAATGATGGTTTTAAGATGGTGGTTTGGTCTTGACAAAAGCCTTTTTATATAAGCTGAATTCTTAGTTGGTATAGGTGCCTCTTTACCTTGGTGTCAACTTTTAAACTCCGATAAAGGTAAATGCCAACATCCAGCAGGAACGGCTACTTTGCAGCTCATTTAGGCTGTCGTGTTTCAGTAAAGTAACTTTTAGTTAACCTTCATGTTTAAGGGTCAAGTGGTGGCTGAAAGTCTTAAAAAATGTTAAGCCAGAGGTTGTGTGACACTTTCAGTGACTGCAACTGATGCAGTATGTCTTTCACAAACATTTAGACAAGGTATGAGAAGCACATGGTACTAATTAACAAGGTCTCTGTATTGTATTTTAAGTGTTCCAGTGAACTAGCATGCACAACAAAAAACCCTCGTAGGCTATTTTAAATCACTAGCTCGTTCATTCACTTACTCTATTGAGTAATCTTGGCACAATTATGAATACTTTAGCATATAGATGCTGTTTGAACTTTATGGTTGGTGGGTTCACAAAACTAGAGGAAATGTAATGTGTTCAACAAAGGCTTTGTTTACTTGAAAATGTATAATCTGGATACCAGCAGGTGTATTTTCATATCCCAACTAATAGGCTGTGTCTGAGTTGACTGCGGCCACCTAGAGAAAATTGCTACACCCAGTTTCTGTTTTCAAAGCGCTCTGACTTTTTTTTTTTTTGTGCGGCTGCTCCAAGCGCTTCTAGTTGAAAATCTCTGAACTTCTCAGAAAGGCTCTAGATTCGTCACATAGGAACTCCCTGCCAGTGCTTTTCTGCTAGAAAAAGGTGCTTTATTGACATCTCACTGATAGACCTACCCCATGGTGTCTTATATGAACCATAGCATATATGTTAAAACACAGAGGTATAGTGTATTTGGATCTCCATCAGGTTCATAAAAAAAGGCCACAAAAGTTATCTTGTTGGATTCTTATTCTGTGTTAATTGAAAAAGATATTTAGATAATATTTAAATCCCTACGGGCATGTTTTGCTACGGTCACTAGGGGGTTCAGTGAGCCCCCGAACCAATGCAAACTGCGCCTGTTCTTTTGTGATGCGTTGCACGAGACTCGCACAGTGGTGATTTTTGTATCTAGAAGGCACATTTCATTGTGGAATATTTTTTTCCTTCCATAGGCCTTTCTCACGGCAGACATCTTGACTTGTCATGGGAGGAAAAGCACAGGTGTTACTAATAACACTAATAATGGCTCCGTTCTATTCATGTGACGGTGAGGCAGCATGCACGACACCAGGAACCTGAAATCAAAGCAGCTAAATGCAACACAGCCATCATTCATTATTATTTACACCTGTGCTTTTCCTACTGTGACATATCGTCAAAATGTCTTCAGGGCTAACAGCTGGACTGGCTCTGTCCAAAAGATAAAAACATTTATCACCTCTAAAATTTATCAATTAACAAGTTATATTTTCTTTGTTTAATCTGCACCAATAGTCTGACCAAGAAGTGATCTGCCACATACCCTCCCCGTGACTGGTGGTTGTACTGAGGATTGTGGTGTCCATGAATATGTGGATGTTGATGTTTACACTATTAATTACGCTGCTGTGCTATCCCTTTCTTTTGTACTGCCTTGAGATGTGTCTGTCTTCTCATATTGTATGGTGGCACTCAGTTTGTTACTGTTTGTGGCTTCATATTTTCCGTATATACATGAGACCGGTGTCGATCTTCTCAGCAAGAAAGCGTATTTCCCAAAAATGTCAAACTATTCCTTAGAGCTCAAACTTCAGAATTCCTGAAGTTTGCAGGCCGTAGATCTGCTTCATCTGCAGTACATTACTTAAACCAGGATGGAAATCTTGAACGCTTTCTTTTTAGTAGTATAATCTGGGCATGATTTTAAATTAAATCACACAGGTGAGCATCTACTCCATGTATCAGTGTGTGTTTTATTACCCCCAAACTCTGTACAGGTAGGATGCTTTTTTAGAATCATGCATTCATATAAAATCTCAGGATTTAAAGAACCAGTGTGTAACAACTAGGGTGGTCTATTAGCAGAAATGGAATATAATATTAATAAGTATGTTTTCTTTAGTGTTTAATCACCTGAAAATAAAAGTTGTTGTGTTTTCGTTAACTTAGAATAAGCCATTCATATCTACACAGGGAGCAGGCTTACTCGCCAACTTTGAGACATTAAAAATAAGGAGGATTTCAAAAGTGGGGGGTCTTAGAGTTTCAGAGACTTTGTTTCCTGCATTCTGGTGACTTTTAAAGAATGAAAATAACTAAATAATAAGTACACTGCAACAGCACTTTTATGTTAAATAGGCCTACTTTTAATTCTCAGGAAAGAAAACTGAATAATTCGCCCCTCTGGCATAAACTAATAATCATCAGTTTTCATTCTTTCATTCATTTTTTGCCCTGCTTGAGTATTTCTTTCTCTTAGTATTCTCCATTTCTCTCTCCGTCTCTCACTCAACGAAGGTCCTTTTTCAGACACAATGCGACAACGGCACCACTGCGCTCTGAAACCCGTTATTTCCAAAGGCTTTCTCTCAAACCGCGCCGTCGTGTCTCAAGCAGCTTTCCTCCGCCGGGAAAAGACATTTGGTGTAGCTGTATTGTCGTCTAGGTTGAAACAGTAAGGCTTATGGCTTATGCACGTTGTACCAGAAACAGGTTGAGATAACAAAAAGGAAAAAATGCCATAAATCGTAGGAAATGCGGGAGAATTGTGACCCCGCGAAGGGCAGAGAGAGGGAGAGGGCAATGAAAAACGGGAAGTCTCCCGGGGAAATCGGGAGGGTTGGCAAGTATGGGAGCGGGTCCTCTTCACAGAGCCGGCCGCCATGTTTCTACAGCATCCCAGAATGGACATACCAAACTTTTCCTGCTTGGGTCGGAATCGATAACGTTACGGGAGAAGTTGTAATCTGCAACCTCACCACTAGATGCCGCCAGATGTTGCACACTGCACCTTTAATATAATAATATAAGTCTGACCTGAAGATATGTGAAAGCTTGCCTTGCTTTTCTGGAAATGGTTAAAATGAGCGCTTGAAATCCATTTAAAATTTGTGATCTGAGCCTTTCATTTTGGCTCACAAAGCAGTCTTTCATACATGAGCGCTTTTGTTGCAGCTTTCTCCTCCTATTCATAGAGAGGAGAAATCAGGACAAGCAGGAAACCTGATTCGCAAACTAGCAGAGTCCCCTCCCTGCTGCTCTTCCGTCTCACACCTGCAGCGCAAAACCACACAGCAAAACACCGACACTGCTGCCGTTTACAGCCGAGTGAAAGCTTGTGGTTTAAAATGATCTCCAGCTCAACTGAAGGTGGACTTTGTTGCCGTCTTTGACTTCAATACATGCCTCCTATTTGTTTTTTGGCAACATGCAGACGCAGATCGTTGGTGTGTGTTTGGCAATCATCGGCTTTTTTGGCACCATCCTCATCTGCGGACTGCCCATGTGGAAGGTGACAGCCTTTATTGGGGCAAATATCGTCACCTCTCAGGTCTTCTGGGAAGGTTTATGGATGAATTGTGTGATCCAGAGTACGGGTCAGTCGCAGTGTAAGGCCTACGACTCTATTCTGGCTTTACCGCAGGATCTGCAGGCGTCCAGGGCTCTGATTTGCGTCTCCATCGCTGTCAGCGTGGTGGCCATCGGGCTCACTGTGGTCGGGGCACGCTGCACCAACTTCTTACGTGGCGACTGGCTGACCAAAGCTAACATTGGCCTGGCTGGAGGGCTGGTGTTCATGTTAGCAGGACTCCTGTGCATTATTCCTGTCAGCTTGTCGGCTTACAGCATCATCACGGGTTTCTACAACCCCCTGCCCACCTCGGAGAGGAGGGGGGAGCTCGGGGCCTCCATCTATGTAGGCTGGGCGTCTGGAGCTCTGCTCATCATCGGTGGAGGGGTGTTGGGTAGCACCTACAGATGCAGAGGACGAGAAGAGAGAAGGAGAGTACACAGACGTCAAATACGTACTGTTGTTGAAAATGTGCGGTAATGTGTTTAGTGTGACGGACTTTGTCTTTGATTCTTTTTCATCTTTTTTTTCAACCTTAAAATGCACTATGCTGACATTTTACAACCAATCTGTGTAAAATATGAAATTGTGTGGCATATTTACAGTATATTGCACGACGAGGGCATGCAGCTGTTTTTAAAGTGAAGAATGAAATAATGAAGTCTGGTTGAGCCAGTAGTTGTATTATATGATATTACGAGATGTTAACTGAAGAAAACATGTTTAATGATGTTTAATTTAGAGATCTGAGTATATGTGATGTGTTTTCAACGCGTTCTCATCCCAACTCCTCACATACTGATGCTTTGTTAGACCCCTCGGCGTCACTTTTTGGTCTCAGTAAACACGTGCTTAATGTTGTGAATTAAAAAAAAAACACTTGTGTGGATTCAGGCAACACAACCACTCTAGTTAGAAACCCCCCCCACGTAATTGGGCTTAAATCTACTATATTTGTACAGTGAAAATAACAATGAATGTGAACACGGGACACAAACAACCAGCTGATTGTAACCTCACGCACGGGACATGAACAGCGGTTCAAGCTTGGATTAAAGTGTTTGTTGGACCCATCCACCTCCCACCCTGTGTGTCTCTTTTGCCCTTTAAACTACGTCCCCACAGCACTTTCCCTGCGTGTTTACTGTTGCCACGGATAGGTTTACGTTATAGTTAATAGGAAGCTCGGTGGGTCTCATACCGACGCTCAAGGGTGTCTTGTGCGTCGGTATCAAACGCCAACATCCGTGACAAAGCATCGGTACTTGACGCCCTGGGAATGAGAACGGGGCCGATGTTTTATTATGTACAGAATACATTATGAATGCTGCAAGAGCAATCAGTTTTAAGACTTTTACAGACCACTGGTGTCATGTTTGATCATAATACTAAACTGTATTTTTTTTACCTGCCAATGAAATGTGTCTTTGTTTGCAACATGAAAGGAATAGGAATTTTGAGAGACAAATTTCAGCTACTTGAAACAGAATAAGGCAAAGAAATGTTTTTATTATTACTCTTTTATCACATAAGAGTTGTGAAACAAGTTGAATTGTACTGGAAACACCTACAATGTTCACTTGTAGACTTTTTCCTGCCTTTTTTCCTCAGTATTGAGTAATTGAACAATATGTTTGCTGTTGTTGTTGCCATGTCAAGTGAAGGAAACTATGAATGTTAATATGTTTGCATCTCAACAAACCAATAAATTTACCTTGTATATTTGTATTTTTGTACATAGGTTCTGCATTTTTTTTTGTCTCTCACACCATTATTTTTAAAACTACGTATTTTAGCATATTGCAAGTTACAAAAGTTGCTTGGATTAAAAAAAAAAGAAGCACACCAGAGATATTTCATGCCCAGAGAAGAGAAAAACATGTTACTTTGAGAACCTCTGTGCTCTACATCAAGCCTGAAAAACTTGATTTGGTTGTAGCTCAGAGGTGTTTGATTATACTCTACGTATATTTACAGATAGCTTACCAGTTGCCTCTCTCTGGACCACGTTTGCATATCTCTGTTGATCTTTGTGTCATCTGACTGAACGTAACAGAACAAAACACAAAAGCTGACGAGACTCTCTATTTCAGCAGAAACAACACCAGAGAAATGCACAGTGGATATTTTTGGTGATTTACTGTAGCTGTGGTTTTAGTTTATTGCTGAATATTTTTTAAATGGGAGGGCAGGGCAGGCAGATCGGGGGTCTGGCTCTGGTTGTGCTGGGAGTTTTAGGAGTGTGTTTGGCATGTGGACTACCAGTGTGGAGAGAGACGTCTTTTGTGGGAGCTAATATTGTGACGGCACAATCGGTAAGTCGATATATAAGCACAGAGAAATATATTTCACATACTACTGGTTAAATCTGATCATCTACCATGTTGTATTAGTAACAACAAATATACCTTACAGACTGAAAATAAGGAGGTTAGAATCAGCAGAGCATAACTAATCAAGGTCAGTGTCTGACCTTAACTATTATAGATCAACGCCTAACCTTAACTATTTTGAGATCAATGCCTAACCTTAAAGATAGGGTCATTATTAGCATTATTATTATTATTTTATTTATTTATTTATTTTAAAATTTTAGTATTACTGTGGTTATTTTTATTAGTATACTGTCTACTCGTTTACCACTATTATCACTACTATGTTTTCACTACCTTCAGACAATATCAACATGCATATATGTATTTCTATTTTGATTTTTCACTTCTTCGTTTATTATTATCATTTTTATTATTTTATTATTATTATTATTATTGTTATTATTATTTTATTATTATTATTATTGTTATTTTTATTATTATTATTATTATTATTATTATTATGTATGTGTGTATGTGTATGTGTGTATATGTGTGTGTATGTAGGTATGTGTGCATGTATGTATGTATATGTATATGTATGTATATGTGTATGTGTGTATATATATATATAGTATTATTATTATTATTATTATTTTTAACCATTATTATTATTACTACTATTACAATGAATCAATCAGATGGATAGATGGTGGATGGATTGGTTAATTAATTGATTTATTTACTGGATAATTTATTTACTTTACTTATCATTGTTATTATAATAATCACATATAAAAAACAGCATTGGTTGCAAAAAATACATTGCACCAACAATACTTCACTATATCCGTCTGACATAACACCCTCCCCTTCTCTCCCCCATCGCATCTTTACCCCATCAAGTATCACCACTCCTCCTCCCCCCTTTCTTTTTCCTCCTCTTCTTTCCCCCTTTCCTTTACTTAATCATCCATCTTCACCTTTCCCTATTTCCTGGCTGGGGCGGCCTGACATCCGGTTTAAAATAAATACAAAAAATTAAAGAAATGAATTGGGAACGAGGAAGGGAATGATAAGGGAAACATTTGTTTTAATAAACCGCTCTCCCAACACAGAACAGGCTCTCTCCTGACAGGTCTGGGGGCTGTTCAGAAAGGGCAGAAGGGCGACAGTAGACACCTCTGACAGCTAGCCCCCTCCCCAGGGTCTGGGGGCAGCTTAAGGGGGGTAACCTGTCTCAGGAAACAAACAAAAAAAACACATGCAAATACAAATATATAAAGACAAAATATGATGACATAACATTGTCGGACCATGGGATATTATAAGCCACCCCTGCCGCGAAAAATATTCTACCCCCCACCCTACCCCCTCTCTCTCTTTCCCGCCCTTTTCTTTCTCCTCTTTAAATACAAACAAAGGAACACCCTACACCCCCCACACTGCATACATACAAACGCTCACAACTGTACACACACACTAGAACCTTACACAACAGACTGCCCTGCACTGTCAATAACACCCCCCTCCCTCCACCAACATCTCCTATTTATTTGTCTCATTTTGTTTGTTTTGTTAGAATTGGCCTGTCCCGTTCATTTTGTGTCACCTGATGTATTTTATTTATTTTTTTTTTATTTTTTTTTTGTTTCTGTTTGTCTTGTCAAATTTCCACTGTTTTGTCATGCTTCACTAAATAAAAAATAAAAAAAAAAAAAAAAAAAAAAAGATAGGGTCGACGATGTTGGAATGCTAGTATAATTTGAAAGTAGCATCGCCTCAGGAGCTCCGTCTAAACCCACCCCCTCCCCTCGGGGCTCCTTTGACGGCTCTTTTCCAGTCCTTTTTCAGAGCTCATAAGTAATGGATTGCTGTCGCGGTGTAAAGACCATTTCAACTACAATGACAAATAGTGTATACCGGATAACATCGTCAACCCTGCTTTTAACTATTCAAGGTCAATGCCTAAGCTTAACTATTAAAAGTCAATGCCTAACATTAACCATCTTGCGAGAGTTTCACAACTTGGGGGTTACTTTCTTAACACGACCCACTGGCTCTAGAGGGAGACTTTTACATTTTTACGTTACCTGAAGGCCACTGTAGTTCTCTGGCATGTTTGTGAAGCTGTGAGCTTCAGAAAAACGTGCAAAACCAGCCGTCATCTGACTTCTTTTGCTCCTAAAGTAGTGTTATTATGGTAAGGATGGCCTCTGAGCGAGCACGGTTTTGCACTCGGCGGCTCACGTTACCGCAGTCTTGGAAAGGGAGGAGTGAGCAGAGGGGTACTCAGTTGGTTGCAATCTGCAACCGTACCGCTAGATGCTGCCAAATCCTACACATTGTACCTTTAAATTGAATTTTTAATTCTGTATCAACACAGAGCATGATTGAGCATATAAACTGCTTCCCACCACAAAAACAGGAATTCAGAGATCATGGACCGCCTCATCAAAACATAATTTCTTGTCGAGTTTTTCAAATCTCGCTGGCTGTTCCCTCTGTCTCTGGCTCTGTAGGTGTGGGACGGTCTGTGGTTACACTGTGTCCTTCAGGCCACAGGTCAGATGCAGTGCAAGAGACACACAACATCCACCACTATGACCTCTGACATCCAGGCTGGACGCGCCCTCACGTTGATCTCCATCATCGTCGGCCTCCTGGGCTTCATTGTCACCCTTCTCGGCGGAGGCGTAGCCAACTGTAGCGGCGCTCCACCTGATCCCTTACAGCCTCCGACCACCTACTCCTCCAGAAAAAAGGTGCTGATGCTTTATTCATATCGTGTAGACTGGGTGTTTTGAGATCTGCAAGGAAACACTGTCATGGGCTGTAATGTGGGCTGTCGATCCTGTATGTTAGTTAGTTTGTGGCAATTTGAAGAAACACAGATGTTAGGAATATGCACTACATAGGAATAATATCAAATCACATAATCAAAGTGTTTAAGATTTTGACACATTTCTGCAACACAGAGCCTCAAAATCAAGAACGCAGGAGCCACCTCAAGGCTTTTCCCATTTCAGTTTAGATTGTGTTTCAGTGGTAAATATTACCAAACAAGTTTGTCATTCATTTCAAGTTTGAGCCAATCACGGCCGCAGCTTGTTAGCGAGAAAGAATCACAGCTGCCAATCATGACGTCTCACGCCTTTTTATAGCACTTTGACTTTTTAGTTTGACTCATATCCCATCCGTTAACATGGAGGGGGCGGGATTTATGACCTATACTGCAGCCAGCCACCAGGGGGCGATTCAGATGTTTTGGCTTCACTTTTGAGGAGCTGTCATGTCGTCCATCTTTATGTACAGTCTACGGTCCACACACACACCTTGCTTGTTGCTAAAAGTTGCAGGTTGGTTGATGGATGATGTCATTATCTTATTGGTTGAATTTGGTTGGTACTAGCTTACATAAGCACACGTCATATTTTGTTTTACAGGAAGAAAAGATTTTAATATAAATCGTTTTTTGTAATTTTTTTTGCATATATTGTTAAATAGGTGCACAATATGGCTGGGTTAAAAATGCATTTTTCATGTCATCTTGACTATAAAATTCCTGCCAAAAAGTTTTCATCTCGCGCCCTCTGCCCGCTCGCATAAAAGGCCTCTCATCTCAAAGTCCCGAGCTGAATTTCAGTCCCAGTTTGTCCCTGATGTCCTCTGTTTTTGCAGGCGTGTCTGCTGGGTGGAGCTCTGTGTGTCCTAGCTGGCATCCTGTGTCTGGTTTCAGTCAGCTGGTCTGCAGCAGCAACTTTCTACATCTACAATGACCCCTTTCTGACAGCGGCCCTGAAGAGAGAGGTGGGCTCCTCCATCTACGTCGGCTGGGCCTCCTCTGTGCTGCTCCTGCTCGGCGGTGCTCTGATCTGCTTCGTCTGTGGGGAGCAGGAGAGAACCCCACCTCCCCACTATTCCTACATCAGCACCAACTCTCAATACAGCGATGCTGCATCCCGCATGGCCACTCTGAGGTCTGATGACGGGAGAACAAATAGCTTGAGGATGTCTGACCGTCAGACGCCGAGCAGCATGGTAGTGCACGTGGCCCAAGTGCATGAGCATAACTCCCTGAATAAAGCTCAGAGCGGGCTCTATAATCAGCCTCAGTGGACACAACCAGCATCTGAGCAGTTTGGCCGTAATCCCTCAAACAGATCAGGGACACCAGACAAGGGGACGGGCTTATTCATGGGAATGAATCTAAATCTGGTGCGTGACGTTCCCAGCAGAGCCACAACAGTGCCCGGTGAATATTATTAGAATACCGCCTAAATCTGGATGGTGGATCTGCATGGATCATCGCTCTCAGAATGACTGAACACTATAATCACTTAACAGTGGTCACTGATCGTTTCTTTTCACGTTGTTTAATGCTGATCATTGTTATCATTACTCGGGATATCTGGGTTTTTAAGCAACGGCCTGCTGGTGGAACAGTTATCGCAAACATTTTATTTCTAATTCTAGTTTCCAAATATGTCCAATATATTTGATATGTAATTATGGTGCAGCCATAAAATAAATAAAGTCTAAAAGTGGAACTTTATAAACATAAACTTCAATGAAGAACTAGAACAAGTTGATAAACGACATATATATTACTAGTGTGAAATAAGATTATTTCAACCACTATTAAAGCTACTTATGAGGAAATAAAAGGAGGAAATATGTGTATTAAGGGCTTAATTTTATGAGTTGCACTGCTCTTTAAACTCATATTTTATAAAACAGAGTCAATAGGTTTCACCACCTCCTTTTATCTTTATCAAGAGAAGGAACATGTACACATTTTTGTAGAATATTATATTTTCCTTTTCTTCCTCCAGAGATAATGTTATGATGAAAAAAATGCAGATTTCATTTTCTTTTTATTTATTGCATGATTTACTGAAATACGCTATGTAAAAAGATTAGGGCAAATATGATATCATATCATGTGGAATCCAAAGGAGAAACAGGAATTTGATCAGATGAAGATAAAAGTGCAAATTTGTATTTTTAGAATTAAAATCACGGCCATATAAGAGAGAAAATTAGCAATCATAATCACTTTTAAAGTTCAGATTCACTGCACTGGCTCATCTTTATGTGCTGGACTGACTTAAAGGACCAGTGTGTAACAATTAGGGGGCTCTATTAGCAGAAATGGAATATAATATTAACGAGTATGTTTTCATTAGTGTATAATCGCCTGAAAATAAGACTCGCTGTGTTTTCATTAGCTTAGAATGAGTCCTTCATATCTACATAGGGAGCGGGTCCTCTTCACAGAGTCCATCATGCTGAAGGCCACCGTAGCTCTCTAACACGCTAGTGAAACTGCGGTAACGTGAGCTGTGGTACCACCAGCGGCCGTCTGATTTCCGTTGCTCCTAAAGTAGTGTTATTATGGTAAGGATGGCTTCTGGGCGAGGTGAACAGCATTACCGTGGTTTTACACTCAGTGGCTCACGTTACCGCAGTGTTGGAAAGGAAGGAGTGAACGGAGGGGTAAAATCCTACACACTGTATCTTTAATCCTTACTTTGTATTGTATTTTGGTTAGAGAAACTCCACTTTAATACAATGGATGACCTGAATGAAGGTCAGCTACAGTTTTCCTAAGTGCCACAACGTTAGCAAAGTGTCAGATTTGTGCTCAAGGACAACTTTTGCAGCACAGTGAAGCAGATATCTGCTGCGTCACTCTGCAACACAGTGAATACTGACCACGTCCACAGACGGTGCTCTGTAGCTGACCTGACCTGACAGGAGGGGATTGCCCTCCAGGGATGTTGTCATGTGAGCATTCAAACACATACATGTCATTACACTCTAGTATCGATAGTCATAGGAAGTGATGTCTGGGAACCATTTCAAAGCTATTGATCATTGCCAAATGGAAGCACTGACATTCACGGTGAATGATTCATATTTTAGTGATACTAGGGCTGTGAATCTGGAGATACGATACGTATCATGATACTGAGGTAATGATTCAATACATTGCGGTATATTTTGATACTGTAAGCTTGGCGATTTATTAATGATTTTTTTTTTTTAAATCTAATTTTAGGAAAACTGTCATAGTATAAAGACTATTGACTATAGTCATAGTATAAAGGTTATTATGGGGACTAACATCATTACATAGGAATACAATTGGACTCATTGAATCCACAAGAGTCTCAGCTTTACAGTCATACCCAAGTCTGTCCAGTTCAAGACTGTTTAGGGAGCCCAGTATGCAGAAATATTTAAATACATCATTTTTAGAATAGGTGAAAATAAGACATTTATACTACATTAAAAAAACTGCATGTTTTTTGCCCCAAACTGCATGTGATTATCATAGAGTGGACATGTCTGTAAAGGGGAGACTTGTGGGTACCCATAGAACCCATTTTCATTCACATATTTTAAGGTCAGAGGTCAAGGGGCCCCTTTGAAAATGCCATGCCAGCTTTTCCTCGCCACTTTGGAGCATTATTTAGCCTCCTTCCCAACAAGCCAGTATGACATGGTTGGTACCAATGGATTCATTAGGTTTTCCAGTTCCATATGCTACCATCTTCACTCTAAAGTCTTCACTTTGGGATTTAATGTGTGTTTTTGTAGTTAAAGGTTACATGAATAGTTGTACAAAGAGACATGGGTAATAAATCACAACTGGATGGTCTCACAGGTGTGAAAAACAGTTTAATTTCATTTTAAATAAATCAAAACAAAGCAGAAACTGGCACTAAAACTGAGGTTATCACAGTGACATTTTGTGAGTGAGTGCTGATCACTTGGTAAGTTCCTCTATGCATAATTCCTTTCCTCCAAGCAAACACTGTACTGTCTTCATTACTGATTTGTCCTTTTAAATGTACAGAACAATCATGCGTGTGTGTTGATGAGGGAATACAGTGTGTCTGTGGTCTGTATTTCAGTGGTTTTGACAACACAGGGGCTTCTGTGTGCATCTCTGTAGAGAAGCAATGTGGTCAGGTGAGATTTCTCCACAAACCAGTTTCAGCTGAGAGGCAACGGCGGCAAACTCCTCCTCTGATTTCTCCCCTAAGAACAAAACTTGCAAGTGAGGCAGCCACTGTCAGCTTCTTCTCTAAGTGGGCAATAAAAACCTCTACCCGCTTCTTAGTCTGTCTCATAGGTAAATCAGCTCTCTGTAGCTCACGGTGTTGCCTCTTTGAAGAGACCGAGCTTCAGCATGGTGTCTGGTGGAAGACAGTGTCTGGGTTTGGTCCTGGCCATCATCGGCTTTCTGGGGAGCATCATCATCTGCGCTCTCCCCCCCTGGAGAGTCACAGCCTTCATCGGTGCCAACATCGTCACCTCTCAGGTGATCTGGGAGGGTTTGTGGATGAACTGTGTGACCCAGAGTACGGGTCAGATGCAGTGCAAAGTCTACGACTCGCTCCTGGCCTTACCTCAAGACCTGCAGGCTGCCAGAGCACTCGTCATCATCGCCATCATCGCCGGGCTCTTGGGGCTCCTTCTCGGCGTGATTGGGGGCAAGTGCACCAACTTTGTGGAGGACGAAAGGCAAAAGTGCAAAGTGGCCATTGCCTCTGGAATCACCTTCATCATCGCGGGCCTCTTGGTGCTTATCCCCGTCTGCTGGACCGCCAACACCATCATTCGTGACTTCTACAACCCCGCCATGACCAACGCTCAGAGGAGGGAGCTGGGGGCCTCGCTCTACATCGGCTGGGGCGCCGCGGGGCTGCTGTTCCTGGGTGGGGCCCTCCTGTGCAGCTCCTGTCCCACCAAAGACGAGAACGACTATGATGTGAAGTACTCCAAGGCTGTCTCTACGCACAGCAGCAAGGTCTACGTCTAGATCTTCAGTGGGAAGCAGAACTGGGACTGTCGGTTTGAAAGTTTCACCCTCTGTTTGTCCCATGAAAATGAGTCCACCATTTAGAACAATCATGTCCATAATGTGGTTGAAATAGATAGGAACGTTTGCAGTATGAGTGTAACTTAAGCATGTGTTTTTTTGTCTTTTTGATGCACGTTTTAGTCTCCATATGAGTTGTAAAATGTGCAGTTTTATACAATGTTTTTGTATTTTACACCATTACTCGTTTACACAGTTTTCCTTATATGTTGTTTGCACATACTCACCCATCACGTTTTCTATGACATGTGAGATTCAGAACATGACTGCTGATGTATGAAACACATTGTATATATATGTGAAATCTGCCTGTGTAGTTAGTGTTTTGTGTCCAAGCCTGATTCAAGCTCTTCCTCGATCAAGCTCCGACTGATTCACAGAATTTTCTTCCGATTTTTAAGTCATTTGTAAGACAAATATTCATCAGCATGTGAGACGTTTTCAATCTCGTCACTGCGTTGTTGTTGTTTTTTTCAAAGGGAAGAACAGTTACAGTGATGACATGCAACAGAAAACTCACTGAAAAGTGTGTCAGGTTTTTCAAGTGTACACAAAAGAATCCTTACAAACAGGTTGAGTGACAATGTGAGCTTCCTGCCAAAAAAGCGTTGCTAAATAAACAAAGAGACTGAGTGATAACTGTGTGTATGTTTTCAGTTTGAATGTGTGTATGTAGCAGGGCTGTCAAAGGAAATGCAAATTTGTTTTAACGGCACACATTTCCACGACATTTCTTTAATGCATTTACACAATGGATCTTTCGGAGGTTGTACTGGGCTCATTTTTAAAGCTAGAGTGAAGATAAGGAATCCATTGGTAACTATGTCATTCTAGCTTGTGCAAATGAGGATAAATAACGCTCCAAACTTGCACCAAATTTTGGAAAAATAGCATGGCCATTTTCACACGGGTCCCTTGACCTCTGAGATATGTGATATGTGAATGAAAATGGGTTCTATGGGTACCCACAAGTCTCTCCTTTACAGACACGCCCACTTTATGATAATCACATGCAGTTTGGGGCAAGTCATAGTCAAGTCAGCACACTGACACACTGACAGCTGTTGTTGCCTGTTGGGCTTGATTTTGCCATGTTATGATTTGAGCATATATTTTTATGCTAAATGTACCTGTGAGGGTTTCTGGACAATATTTGTCATTGTTTTGTGTTGATGATTGATTTCCAATGATAAAAATATACATATATTTGCATATAGCAAGCATATTTGTCCACTCCCATGTGGATAAGAATATTAAATACTTGACAAATCTCCCTTTAAGGTACATATTGAATAAATGTGCGATTAATTTGCAATTAATCGTGATTAAATATTTTAAGCGATTGACAGCCCTAGTATGTAGTATTCCCTCTTTAAACCTTAAACTAAGTACAAGAGAAAGATATTTCTTGTGTCCTTTTAACATGAGTATAGAATTGTGGGAAAACGAAAATTTAGTTTGTCAAAATGTTGTGGTGGGAAAAATGAATAAAAGTACCCTTCTGAATTTTACAAGGACGGCAAGATTAAAGATTATTTTGAGCCTGATTAAAAGGTTAAGTAGTGTGTGCGTGTGTGTGTGTGTGCACGTGTGTGTGTTTGCGTATGGGGAGGGGTTTTGCATATTTCAAACAGGTTTTTCTGCGCAGTAGCCGCTGCTAGAATGAAACTGGTTTTGTCCCAGGAGATTGTGTTTCACATTGTTCTCCTCTTGTTACACAAATACATCCTGCATGCACGCATCATTCACATGTAGGCTATACACGCACACTGAGCTTTCACAAGTATTAACTTTTGAATCAAATCTTATTTCTGCAGCAAGATAGTGTGTGACAGAACAAAGACGACGATGCGGCGCCTCACGAGTGTGCATCTTATAGACATGTTGAACGCCCAGAGGCCATATCATTCTCTGCTTCGTCCAAAGCTCATCGTTTCCAAAATAATCTCGTCAGACACAGATAATAGGGGAGGGAATAGGTGATGTCACGGTTTCACAGCTACCTCTCTCTCTCTGTTCTTCTGTCAACCTCCTCCCCCTTTTGTTTCCCTATAGAGTAGGTGTGGTGCATCTACACCTGACCAGTAGCACACAGGCAGCCGCTCAGGTGACAGAAAAGAAAGAGCACTCTCAGGTAGAGAAATAAAGAGAGAGAGGGGGAGGAGAGGACAGCATTTAGGGATACGAAGGAGGAGGGACAGTGGAAAAGTAGGCTGTAAACAAATGAAGTGACACACCTGGAGTCAAGCTATTGCAGGCTGGACGGACAACTGAAATAGTCAGACGGGGCTCTGCGTTCCTGGGACAGATACAACATTGCAACTGTGGCAAGACAAAAAAAATAGCTAAAGAAACGCACATAAATGGAGGCGTATGAAAACGGCAACATCACACGTTGAGAAAGACAAAGAAAAGCTCACACGAGAGGAGAAGAGTCATCAGGAGTGAAAGCAAAAGAAGCTCCACAGAAACCACCACAACACTTCACACAAAGGTCTGTGAGGATTTCCCTCCACCTCTACTGTATGTCATGGCCTCTATGGGGATGCAGATGCTGGCCAGCGCCCTGTGCCTCCTGGGTTGGGCAGGGGTCATCATCAGCTGCATAATGCCCATGTGGCGGGTCACGGCCTTCGTTGGAAGCACCATCGTCACCTCCCAGACCATCTGGGAGGGCATCTGGATGACCTGCGTGGTCCAGAGCACAGGGCAGATCCAGTGCAAACCTTACGAGTCTCTCCTCGCTCTCAGCGCTGACCTGCAGGCCGCCAGGGCTCTCATCGTCCTCGCCATCGCTACGGGCAGCGCGGGCCTCATTCTGGCCTTCGTTGGAGGGAAGTGCACTCGTTTTTTGGATGGAGAAGGAGCGGTTAAAGGCAAGGTGGCCGTAGCAGCGGGGGCAGTTTTGATTGTCACAGGGCTGCTGTGTTTGATTCCCACATCGTGGGCGGCCGGGTCCGTGGTGAAGAAGTTCTACAGCGCCTCCATAGACGCTCAGCGGAGGGAGATTGGAGCCTGCCTCTACATCGGCTGGGGAGCGTCCATCCTGCTCATTCTGGGAGGGGGTTTGTTCATCAGCTCAGCGTGCCCCCTCAAAGACCACGACGCAGACAAGAGCCCTTCTGTCCGCTACCTGATGGTCCGCTCCTCCAACGGGGCGAGTTCTCAACGCAGCAGAGGAGCGACACCTCATTCTGTCGGAGCGGCGTTTCCCAGGTCTCAAAGCTACGACAGAGTGTCAACGAAGCCTCCGCTGTCCACAAGACCTCCCTGGGAGGACGGGCCTGTGCAGGGCTCGAGGCTGGGGTCAGAACAATCATGGGCGCCATCAACAAAGTCTCAGATGAAAAGGCCGGAGTCGACAAAGTCTGAATACAGTGAGGCGCCGTCGACAAAGTCTCAGCTGAAACGAGCAGAAATGGAGGAGAAGTTATCAGTCGAAAGTGAAAATGAGGATGTGTCCTCAAATCCAGCGAAAACATACCTATAATATGGACACACACAAATGCATGTACTTACGTTTATATACACAATACAGAAGTTTTACATACTAAGTAGCAGTTTACTTATTTTGTGACGGTTTACTGATGAAAAGTAGCTCATTGTATATAAGCATAGTTATCTTTTTACTCCACCATGTTGCTTTGATAAAAGGACAGAAGGGAAAAGGCCTGGACTACATTCATCAATATGGAGCATAGCAGCTTTAATATGTCATGTACACTAAAACTGAACTTAAATACATTAACAAACTGAATCCTGGTGCAAATGAAGTATGCTATTGTTGTCTTGTTTTTTATTTTTTAAAGAACATTGTTGGCATTAAGTTTGACACGTTAATGTGGAACATTACTCCAGTATCAACTTTTTTTTCTTCACTATTGAAATGCACTGAATGAAGGTGAATCCATTCGCATTATGAAACTTACCTTGGACTTTTTAGCTTGTTTGTTTCTGCTGGACGTACAGCAACCTGAACGCAACATAAGGAATGAAGCAGAAGCGTATTTTAGCCTACTTTAAATTGATACCACTGCATTTTTTTAAGCCAAGTATGTGCTCATTTCATGAACTCTACGGCCATGAAGGACTCCCACTTGTTACAAATAAATAGTTACACTTTTTAGATTTAGCTTTTTGTCACAACTGTGAAATGTGATTTTATGTTTATTTTTATTTGCACATATATTATTGATAGATATTTGTAAGTTTGCTTTTCAATAAATGACTAACGGAATTTGATTGTCTTTTTCACTATAATCTAAATGTATTAAACGTCACACATGAGCTGAATAGAGCCTTTCCTTATGTAAGTATACAGCATCCCCCTGGACTCTCAGTCCTCTTCCTGGCTATTAAAATCTACAGGACAAACTGGTTTGACAGAGAGTGTGTTGACAGCGGAGGATTGCGGTTAGAGGAGGGAGGCACAGTGTGTTTGAAGAGGATTCAAACTCAGTTTCAGTCAATCATGTTTATGGAACATGTGTTGTGTTTGTTTTTGTTATTCAAATGTGCAGTAGCATCATTATGTAGTCATAATCTACTGCCAGTTATATACAAGTTTTACTTTAGAAAGAACTTTTATGGATACATTTACATACATAACTAAGGAAGAAACTACAGAAATGAGTAGGTAATATGTAAATAAAACTACACTGAAGCGAGCCCAAACAATTTGAAATAAAGTTATATGGGTCTGAACAATGTAGAAAGCATGACTGACCCAGATGATGTTCATACTCGTCTCCTAGTATTGTAAAACACTGCTATCTGGTGGTCAGCGGCGCACACAGACACATCAGACCCCGTCAGATCAAAATAACCATCCATCTATCCATCTAGCCCCATTATACCAGCAGATGTTTAATGACCCAATGGGAATTTTTTTTTTATTACATTTCACATCAAAGGCATTTTAGTTTGCCAAATTTATATTTTCAAATATCTTCAGCATTTTCTGTTATTTGCATGTATTATCACACGAGCACATTTTGCTTTTGAACTTGACAGGACTCGGAGTTCACGTGTGCATTTTTCTTGCAAGTCTGTAAGCAATCTCAAACATAAAATGGTGTTATTGATATTAAGTAAATTTCATTTTGACAGCCCTACGCCCAGAATACTGTATATGTTCTTAGTCACATGGTCTTATAGCATGAATAGAATAGAAAATGTAAACAGAGCATTTAACAGTGTTTTTAGTCCTTGGGAAGGAGACATCACATGTACAGCTTTTTAGATAAGACAGATGTTCTGTGTTTTGCTCAGTGATTGTTTGTACAAATGATTCACAAGAACACAAACACTGTCACCTTGTGGTTAACCTTGAGATCATCACCAGACACCATACTTTTACCAGCAAATATTTTTAATAAAGTCAAGGACAAATGTAACCTAGGTTAATATAACCTTAAGCAAATAAAAGGTTAAACAAATAAATACAATGTAAGCTAATTAAATTACATTTGTTATTAAGTTAATTAACATTTACAGTCATAATTGTAGTTTACATGGTTGATTTTTCTATTTGACTTTGTATACTGTTTCTTTAAACACCTGAAACAGCAAATAAGTGCAACTGTATCGTCACTTGCTGGTGAGAGAGGAGTCACGAATGAATGAAAAAGAGAAGGAAAATAAAGTAAAGAAGCAAGTTTTATGAGTTTTCTTTCCATTTTTGGAGGATTTTGTGTTCACCTTCTGTCCACGTTGCTGGACTCTGTTTCTTTTGTTTGAGAGTTGAACGAGGATTCGGCCAGGTTTTTTAGTTGAGAGGATCGTTTGGTGTTTACACACCCGAAGCTGGAGAATTAAGATGAAGAGCCACCTGAAGGAGAAATGGAGTTGGATGTGCGTCTGCTTCTGCAAGGTCAACCTCCACTTCAGAGATAAGGACACTGATTCATACTCCTGGATCGTGGTAGGACTAAACCTTCAGTGGAGTTCATTTGGACTTATAAAGGACTTAACAAAAGGACTGATTACACAAGAAGTTGTGAAGATTTGGTTTATTGATCATACAAATTGATCAGTGGAATATTTTGGTTTTATGTCTCGATTCTGTGTTAAACAGTTTTTTTATTTTCATTTATTGTGTGCCGAATTTGTGATACAAAGAGGTTGTGTTACAGTAATTTATTCACTTAATGGTTAAGTAAAGAGAAATAGAACTAAGCTCATGAAAAGTGATGACACAAGAGGGCAGTCAGATTCAGAGTCACATTATTTGATGCAGTAAATCGCAGTGTAAACGATAAAACGACATCCTTACAGTGGGAAGAGAAGGCAGCCACTGAAGGTGCTGTGGTTATCTGTAGAATCAAAGAGATAATAGGTTGATGGGAGAACCAGGTGAATATCATCTCCTGCTAACAGCTCCAAGACAACAGAGTTAGTGAAATACTCATAATTCCCGTCACTACGCTCCAGATTAAACATGATCCTCTGGTTGTTCTTGTACACATATACACCCATATGACCTGTGGTGAAACCAAACAGAGTGAACTGGAGATAGTAGACGCCTTTGACTGGTGCTGTGAAGAAACCTACAGAGTAAGAGGAGAAAATGAAAAACAGTAACAACTGATTTATGTGGATTTACATGACCACATGTGTTCATGTGACCTGCAGTATATTTACCTGTAGCTGGATTATAAGCATTGCCAATGTTGGTGAAGACCTTGCTGTATTTCAGTGTGAGGTCTGTGTTGTATGGTCCAACATTTCCTGCATTAGTCAGAGCTGTATAAAAGGCCACCTTTGGTTTCTCTGTTAACACAAAAAAGTCAATGTGTCATTAAACTTGACCTGGTGCCTGCGTGCAAGCATGCGTTGTGAATATGAAGATGTAATGATCACCTGCATTTTCTCTCTCCAGCTGGTCAATCCTGGACTTGCTAAGGAGAAGTTCACTCTCACTGCTGCTCAGTCTGGTCTGCAGGTCTGGAGTTAAAACAGTGACAGTGAATTACAGAGCAGAACTGTTAACAGGCACAATCTTGACCCTCATCTAATCTGTTGACCCAATACTCATGTACTAGAGACTAAATGTCCATGATGAGATTAAACCATAATTAACTCTCACTGCCCAACGATTCCTCATACCATGAGCTGAGTTCACACTAAATGCAAAGTGAATTTTTGACTCGCTTTACTCGTATGAGTTTGACCGCCGCGATCATTTGTGTTCATTCACATCATTTGTGCTGGATGCATCGGAGACAGTTTACCTCCATGTAGATAAAAACAACTTTTCATCAACCATGGCCGTAATAACCACTATTGCTGCTTTGTATATGTTGTGAAAGTTCCAGATACGTCAGAAAACCAAACGTCGTCGTGTCTGGGTTCCTAAAATCATCCGGTGGTGCTCGGTGAATTTCACCAAACTGTATTTACTGTATCTAGCAAGCCACACACCGCTACAGCGTTATAGACCTAAAATTAACGGATCAAAATGATGCCGAAATTACTACATAACGAAGCAGTAGGTCAGCTGGCCCACTGTTGTGATCCGTCAACCGAACCATACTCTTTAGACTCCGCTCCAGCTCCGCTCTAACTAGCTTTGTTTGGGGGGGGGGGGCAAAATTAGCCGCTATGCAAAATGTGTTACTTTGTGACATCACCACATTACGGTAGAAAAGGCGGGACTTCAATCAAGGCATTTAAGGCAGTTCAGGAGCAGTGTTTCTGTGGGGGAGAGTAGCTCCCTTTGGCGTGGACTTTGGGTTTTGTAACTTTGCAGACCTTTTACAAGCACAAGAAAACTATATGTAACACACTAAAGGAAAGGGAAAAAGCACAAAAGCATAATAAGTCCCCTTTAACATGTTAAAATAATAGCATAAAAATAACAAACCATGATACTTATTAAACCATCAGGTTTGTCAGTGAAATACCTGCATTCTCTTTTTCTAGGTCACTTGTTTTGCTCTCGACGGCCGTCAGTCTAGTTTCTTGGACTGAAAAACAGAAGAAGTTAGTTTGATTTTTTTTTTTTTGTGAATGGTTGAATTAAATATCTAAAACGGTTTAAATAACACAATAAACTCTTGTATTTTTCATTAAATATAGGTAGATAATCTTATCCATAGCAAATAGGCTTTTAAACATTCATTCTGGAGCTCACATTTAGTGCATTAGTGCACTGACATTCTTCAGACTGTTTAAGGACAACATTACGGATCAAATACGGAAATATATACAACACTTTTTAAGGTCTTTTTCCTTTTTAGAAAAGCAGAAACTAAAATTTAATTCAACGATGTGATATATGAAAACTTTAACATAGGTTCAGATAATAGCATTTATAAGTTCATAGAAAATAATATCAATAGAAAATAACAAACCATAAAACTCATTAAACCTTCATGTTTGTCCGTGAAATACCTGTATTCTCGTTTTCTAGGTCACTTGTTTTGCTCTCGGTGGCCGTCAGTCTAGTTTCTTGGACTGAAAAACAGAAGAAGTTCGATTTTGGTTTGTGAATGGTTAAAGGAATTTCTAAAACTGCTTAAATAACACAATGAGCTCTGTTGTGTTTTTAATTAAATGTAGATAAATTATATGATCCATAACATATAGATTTAAAAAAAAAAAATGTTCAGGAGCTCACAATAAGTGCATCAGTGCACTGACACACATCATCACCTGCATTTTCTCTCTCCAGCTGGTCAATCCTGGACTTGCTAAGGAGAAGTTCAATCTCACTGCTGCTCAGTCTGGTCTGCAGGTCTGGAGTTAATACAATGACAGTGAATTACAGAGCAGAACTGTTAACAGGCACAATCTTGACCCTCATCTTATCTGTTGACCCAATACTCATGTACTAGAAACTAAATGTCCATGACGAGATTAATCCATAATTAACTCTCACTGCCCAACGATTCCTCATACCATAAGCTGCGTTCACACTAAAGACAAAATGAATTTTTGCCTCGCTTTACTCGCGCGAGCTTGACCGTCGGGATCATTTGTGTTCATTCACGTCATTCGCACTGGACACATCGGAGACAGCTTACCTCCATGTAGATAAAAACAACGTTTCATCAACCATGGCCGTAATAACCACTATTGCTGCTTTGTATGTGTTGTGAAAGTTCCAGATGCGTTGGAACACCAAACGCCGTCGTGTGTGGGTTCCTAAAATCATGCGGTGGTGCTCGGTGAATTTCACCAAACTGTATTTACTGTATCTAGCAAGCCACGCGGTATAGACACAAAGTTAACGGATCAAAATGATGCCGAAATTACTACATAACGATGCAGCAGGTCAGCTGGCCCACTGTTGTGATCCGTCAACCGAACCAGACTCGGGTGGGGGAGGGAGGAGAGGGGGTGAAGCAAAAATTAGCTGCTATGCAAAATGTGTTACGTGGTGACATCACCACGTTACGGTAGAAAAGGCGGGACTTCAATCAAGGCATTTCAGGCAGTTCAGGAGCAGTGTTTCTGTGGGGGAGAGTAGCTCCCTTTGGTGTGGACTTTGGGCTTTGTAACTTTGCAGACCTTTTACATGCATAAGAAAACTATATATAACACACTAAAGGAAAAGGAAAAAACACAAAAGCATACTAGGTCCTCTTTAACACATTAAAATAATAGCATAAAAATAACAAACCATGATACTTATTAAACCATCAGGTTTGTCAGTGAAATACCTGCATTCTCTTTTTCTAGGTCACTTGTTTTGCTCTCGACGGCCCTCAGTCTAGTTTCTTGGACTGAAAAACAGAAGAAGTTAGTTAGATTTTTGTTTGTGAATGGTTAAATTAAATTTCTAAAACTGTTTAAATAACACAATAAACTCTTGTATTTTTCATTAAATATAGGTAGATAATCTTATCCATAGCACACAGGTTTTAAAACATTCATTCTGGAGCTCACATTTGGTGCATCAGTGCACTGACACCCTTCACACTGTTAAAGGTCAAAAGTCAAAGGTCAACTTTGAGGACAACATTATCAACATTCAACAGGAAAAATAAGCCAGTCTGTACCTGAATTCTCTCTCTGCAGCATCTCCACGTACACCTCGAGCTTCACCACCATGTCTCTCAGCGCCCTCACCTCCGCCCAGATGTCAGAGATGGTTTGCTTTGTGGTCTGCTCAGTCGATTCCTCAACTGCAGCCGTCTCCTGAAACTCTCTGATCTCACCCACCTGGCCGAGGCCTCCACCATCCCCCTGAGCCCCTGACCCACACAGACCGAGCAGCAACAGCAGCAAACCAACAACAACCCTCATTGTCCAGTTACACGTCTTCACAAACAGTGAATGAGTGGTAAACTGTGGTAGAGTTGGCCCGTCTTATATAGTCTCCAAACTCCAGCCGGCTGAACGAATGGGAAAAACAACAAGTGTTTTTGTTTGATAGTTTGATTCAAGGCCTCAGATGATTCAGTATGATCTCTGTGCAGGTGAGAAAATACAAGCTGCTACTGGCTGGTGGAAAACTTTTATCATGATGCCCTCGCATGCAGTCACAGCTATGCATACACCGAGTTTATTAATACACACTCAGACAAACACTCATCATTGAAGCCCACAGAAAGTTAAAGGGTAACTTTGGTATTTTTCAACCTGGACCCTATTTTCCCATGTTTTTGTGTCTAAGCGACTAATGGTGACAACAATTTTTGAAACTGGTCCAGTAATGAGGGAAAACGCTGTAGCTCCCAGCGGCTAAACGGGCTGTAATGTAATCATTTGGGGCAACTTGGCACCGTCAGTTTACGTCCACTAAAAGTGCTTGTTTTTGCCACTGACAGGCTCAGATTGTTATTATAAGTGTCTGACAACATTATGGAAAGGATCCTACAGAGAAATGCAACGTTTTCATTCCTTTTGCTTCCTGTTTGTCGTTTGACTTTTTGCCGGAAGTGAGTGAGTGAGAGTGAGTGAGAGTGCCCCAATGGATCTGAACAATGTGAAAAGCATGACTGACCCAGATGATGTTCATACTCGTCTCCTAGTATTGTGAAACACTGCTATCTGGTTGTCAGCGGTGCACACAGACACATCAGACCCCGTCAGATCAAAATAACCATCCATCTATCCATCTAGCCCCATTATACCAGCAGATGTTTTAATGACCCAATGGGAATTTTTTTCATTACATTTCACATCAAAGGCATTTTAGTTTGCTAAATTCATATTTTCAAATAGCTACAGCATTTTGCTTTTGAACTTGAAAGGACTCAGAGTTCACGTGTGCATTTTTCTTGCAAGTCTGTAAACAATTTCAAACATAAAATGATGTTATTGATATTAAGTAAAGTTCATTTTGACAGCCCTACGCCCAGAATACTGTATATGTTCTTATTGACATGGTCTTATAGCATGAATAGAATAGAAAATGTAAACAGAGCATTTAACAGTGTTTTTAGTCCTTGGGAAGCAGACATCACATGTACAGCTTTTTAGATAAGACAGATGTTCTGTGTTTTGCTCAGTGATTGTCTGTACAAATGATTCACAAGAACACAAACACTGTCACCTTGTGGTTAACCTTGAGATCATCACCAGACACCATACTTTTACCAGCAAATATTTTTAATAAAGCCAAGAATAAAGTACAGCATACATCAAATACATTTAGTTTGACAAATGTATTCGACACACTTTCAAATACCAAAAGTAAATACTTTTTTCTTAGCTTGCTATATCACACATCATATATACTTTGATCTTCTCAGACAGGAGCACACATTTTTTTGTGTGAGAGAATTTATTTAGGAAGATTATACAGGTACAATCTATTGTAAATTATTAGTACATGTTCCTCTATCAGATTCACATCTGTGTCAGTGAGAGACTGACAATGTCAAAAGAAAAATCCTGTCACTTAACATTTGTGACAAGTGTAGAGTGAGTTATTTGAGTATTTTGCTGGTCTGATGCATTAGACATGGTGCATCATGCTACAGTTTCTTGTAGAGGTACACATAACCTGACACTCCTCTTACAAAGTTTTCCACCTCAGTGACAGCTACACGACTCCAGAGCCCCTCTTTCGCCATCTGCTCCAGCTCGCGCTCCAGGGCAGTATTGTACTCCAGATTGTCAGGGCCATGTCTGCACGCCATACAAACGTAGCCACCTAGATGGAACAGGTGACAGTGAAAGAGTATTGCTGAGTAAATGGATGGATATCACCTACATAAAATAAAAATACAACTTAGTTTGACACATGATAAAACATTCACCAGGATTTTTCATGCAATATGGATTGAAGACCCCAGCACAATATTTTACCTGGTTTGCAGGCGATGCACAGCTCTCTGACCACGCTTACAGGAACAAGTTTCACTTTCAGTGCTCCACATATCACAACCACATCAAACGCGTCTGTGGGAGGAAGTGAAGAGTCAGTGAACACAATAAGTTAACAACACAAACACCTTTCAAATTAACCACCGCTTTGCTGCTTTTTTTTTTTTAAAGCTTTTTTTGATGACTCCATTTACATCCAACATAGTCATTTTATGCATTGTTAATATATAAAGTATAAAACATGTGCTAGGTTTTTGAAATAACTACACTACCTTTTTGGACAGGTAGCGGCTGCTCTCCCAAAATGCATTGCTTGAGGTCTTGGTACAGCCCTTTCTTTTGGGCCTCCTCCAACATAGTCTTGCTTCCATCGATGCCCACGAGTTGTACAAAACCATCCTGCTTCATCTATAAAACACACACAGTTGGTCACATGTCACTGAGGTCTAATTGGATACTGAGAACTGATTTAAGGAAAAGTAATTTCACACTAGAAAATCAATGAAACAGAAGCTTGTTTGGATCGAAAACAGCAGATTTCAAATATATGTGCCTAACCATACAGAATATCAAAATATAATGTGTCCAAATATTTGGACAGTGCACAACAGCCTGGGGTTAAGTGTATGTAGGATACCAAATAGGTCCAGTAGGTGTCATCCTTGTGCTTTGGGTCATGTACAATATAGGTAGGAACTTTCACTCAGGTGATAGGTGTTGCTGAACGGAGGAGAACAGATAGACGCCACGCCCACGCTAGGTGAACGCTGTGAGGCCTAACGGTGAAAAGTTTATGGATTCTTGCATGTAACGAGTTGAAGACCATGAACGGCAAGCAATAAATACACCATTTCATCAAAGGCAAAGAAGCGGAAGTTGCGGTGCTACAGCCTTAATACATCCATGGCTACAGTCAGAGCGTCTGTTAACTTAATTAGCCTGTCTGTGCTGTCCCTCAGTGGCTTCAAAGAGGACATGAAACGTGCATGTTTTGGCACTTGTAGTGCCCAAATATACTAGAAAAAACACTTTGCATAAAATCTGATTTTAAAACTTGTTAAAACCACAGATATGACGACTTTATTCTTGTAATTTCTCCCTAGCTATTTAGCTAGCTAGCTAGATTGGGAGCCGCCATGTTAGAGTGACGCCATTGCGTACGTAACGTTGCGGACGGTCAAACGGTCAACACTTTGAGTTAAAATAGTAAAATATTGTTCCAAAAGTAAATTATTGTGCCTTACGTTAGTTCATGATAGCTATAATATTTTTTTTATTTTACTACCAGACATGTGTGACGCCTTTATCATTTTAACGGGAAGGAAACATTGTTCGATGAGGGAACAGACTTTGCCACAACACAGTGATTGTTTTGGTGACATATAGGGACGGTGGTTATGGTATGCTAATGTTGACCCGGGAGCTAGCTAGCTAGCGGAAGTTATCGGCAAGTGACATGTCAACAAACACTATAATGTGGGCTTCAGAATAAAATAGTGCTTTTGGTGATTATTTTTCTTAGCGACCCTGTCTGTCAGTCTCTATGAGACAGCAGAGGAGGAGAGACAGGTGATCAGAGAGGGGAGAGGACAGGAGATAGTGAGACAGCTGCAGCTGGAGTCAGTGTATCCGAGGGCTCTTTCAGTGCCACTAGCCAGCACTGCAGTGTAACTGTTCTCTATTTCAGCGGCAGTTAATGAAATTGTTCTTGGTTTTAACATTGTAAAACTAATTTTTACATCCAGGAGCATTGCCCTCCCTTTTGTTTACTTCTGTCCTGTGTCTCCCCAGTATGCGTCTTTCAGGGTCTTTATCGTTATATCTATGTAACTCAGCCTAGCCAACCAACCTTGTGACGCCACAAACGTCACAGCACTGCAACATGGCGGCGCTTAAAAACAGAGCTCCTTTTTTTTTTTAAAATGCTGACATTTGTCATGAATGTTATATAATTGTTGATTAAAGTGGAAATCCATTTAGTAAACCAGCTTAACTTGGTTGACTGCTTCATGTCCACTGTTTAGGCTTAGCCGCTACAAGTAGCAACACATTCTCATCCTATTTCGTCACATACCACCGCTTTGTTACATTTGGCGTCCCGCCCCTTAGAGCATCAGTTGTTGGCGTCACGCTCCTTGCCGTCACAATGGGACGTAATGGGCAATGATGGGACATTAAGTGCAATATCATGGACATAATAATGAACTTTCTGCATTAACCATGTACTCTTACACTACTTATACTTAAGATCTGATATAGTACATCCATATCTATAGACTGATCCCTGTCTTTAACCTGATTTTGGCATTGTATATTGTATATATTTTGGATTTGCACCTTATTTGCACCTCATTGTTATCTTAGACTTTATATGTGCCCACTTCCCACTTTGTATTGCAACTGCTTCACAGCAGTTTCCCCCCAGATAAATATAGTTTTATCTCATTTCCATAAAAATCTGATGATATTTATGGAAGACAAAATGATCCAACAGAACGACATTTCTTAATCTTTTCTTTACTTCTATTTATAACATCTTTAATTTTTTTAGCAGGACTAGACCAACCAATTTTTTTCTGTCTGTTCTGCTGCTGACATTTTACCTTCTCTGCAACCAGTCCTGTACCGCAAGCCACATCCAGCACGACAGCTGCTTCACGGTCGCCGCTGAAATGGGAGGAGATGCTTTTTGCTGCTTGACCTGCTCCATTGTAGCCCAGAACAGCCACATCCTATTCAAGGTAGGAATAACAGAGCACAGTGGTTCTGACAACAGACAATCTCAACCACTCAACACAGGAATTAATTCATTTCATTTACAACTATTCATTTAAAGACCTTCTTCAACTTTAGGTGCAAAACCATTAAGTAGTAGAAAAAAGTACTATTCTGTGTGTGGTTGGTTCACACATGATACAGCGTACGTATGCCGTTGCATCATTGTGCATGCGTAACTGTCAGAAAGCATCAATTAGAGGAATCGATAGTCACGGAAGCATGACATGCCAAAGAATCGGACAACTAAGAGCCGATTCTCAACGGGAACCGATTCTCTATCCCCATCCCCAGCGTTTCCCTGTCTGCCAAAGTGGCAGATGGCCTGACGATTTCACCCGCCATTGCCAACAATTTCCCTGCATTTGGCAGGTAGATGTTCCTCTAAACTTCAGTGTTTAAACTGACATGAGAATGAGAAGATCATGAATGAAATATGAGGTGAACTGTGTTTGGGAAGAACACGTCATTAACGAGTCTTTTGTGGTATCAATGATTCAAAAGAGCCTAAAATGTTACCCACCTGATCGTACTTCTCTGCCCAGGAGTCGTAGTGGGCCATTTTATTGCTTATGGTAGTCGCATCGTGAAATGGTGGAAACTCTTCAAGCGTTCTTTGGGTTGATGCCATGACTCCCTCAATCTAATGAGATAGGGAAACAAAAGTTAGGGAAGGGAGGACATTCAGAGGACAAACCAGAGAAGAGTGAGAGAGCGAGGGGAGACCAGGAAAGAACTAATGAACTGAATATATACTGATTTTGTGTTATTGTGGTTATATAAATGTATTATATTTGTGTAAAATAACTTACGATCCACGCACCGAGCTGTGATTGGTCAGTAGGTGGCGGTTTTATACGAGTTGATCACTAATCTCGAACATGACCTGCTTCGGAGCAGGTTGGGTGTTCAGCATAAGTTACCACGGCGATCTGCCCCGGTAAGAAGTGAACCACAGTCATAGGACTGAAAACCCAGGGTTAAACCTGAAGTTACCTTGCTAACCCCAAATCCGGCTTCGTAGTACATGCAAAGAGTATAAAAGCAAAGAGGCGAAACTCTGGTGCATTTTTGACAATGGCCGCTAGATGGCACTGCGGTAGCACTTTCGCCATTTTGGACTGAAAACGCCATTGATTCCATTCTCCATTGCCATGGATGTATAAAGAGGCGTCTGTAATTCAGAGGAAAATTTATTTTGAGGTAAATCAACTTCCCAGTGCGAACACTTAAGTAGTCCTCATTTAAATTGTTTTGTCCTAAAAGTTGTAAAATGAACTAACAGCCAAATCCATTATTTTTTTATCCGTTATTTTCCTGCATAATGAACGTGCATCAGACCCACGAGACTGCACCGCCCTGCACATCCATATGACATATCTGTTTCTACCAGCTTCCTGCTAGCTGTATGCGGCTGTAATAATGGATATATCAGTGCTACCAATACTAAGTCTTGTTTTGAGTATGAATACTTCCAGTTCAGAGAATTCATACATTAAATATTTGTTATTTACCGTTAAAAACTATCTTGTATTTCAACATACATGTGATTAAATTCATAACAGAGAATCAAGTATTAAGTAATCAACAGAGTATAGTACAAATAAATGCTGTTTTTCTTTTTAAACAAATCACTCAATGGTAATGAAAATGAATTCTGAGCCTATGATGCATTCATGTCCTAAATCATGACGCATGGCTCTTCATGATAGTACATTAGCCACTTTTAATGATATTAAGTATTGGTATTGATATCACCCACCTTCTGCTCTGACATTAAAGCTTTGTGTATATGTGTAAGCACCGGCACAGAGAGCAGAGGAGAGACGGGCAGATAGGCAAGACTGTGTGCTGCCATAAATTACACTAATATCTTCATGTTTTACAACAGAACCATATTTATTGTGTATCTCTAATCTTGGTTTGTTAAACAGAATAAAGAGAGTACTTACAACCTCAGAGGTTTTCCTTTCTAGTTGGTCAGAATTAAAACAGGAATAGGCATCAGAGTTCATAGAGCAGCAGTTGTCTTCAGATTTACAGGATCATCCAGTCTGACGTTCCTTACATAAGGACTAACAAGGGTCTCTGTCACCTCCCACTATCACCTAAGACTCAATTAGTGGGGAGGAGAAGAGAGGGTGTACGTTCATGTGTGCAGTACCTGTGTGCCTGAGGCAAGTTTCAAACGAATAGTTCAGCACTCTTTGGAAATAAACTTATTTTCTCTCTTTCTTTTCTAAGAAGGAGTTAAGCATAACGACTGGAGGCTGGGACATACAGCTAGCATGGCCCTGTGTATGTTGTGAGGGAAATTACACATCACACATACTACGTGTCATGTTTGAATATCTTTATTGCACATGTTTTACTGCATGCGTAATCATGTATAACTTTTTGCAACAATATAGTTTGAAAATTGATTAAATCAATGAGATCATACCAGACAGTCAAGGGTATATCCATGTATTTATTAATACTTTTTTATCAAAATTTTGGACAGACAACCATTCACGCTCACATTTACACCTATGGGCAATTTAGAGTCAACAGTTAACCTGCATGTCCTTGGACTGTGGGAGGAAACCGGAGAACCCGGAGAAAACCCACGCTAACACGGGGAGAACATGCAAAATCCACCCAGAAGGGCCCCAATCCGGGTTTGAACCTGCAACCCTCTTGCTGTGAAGCAACAGTGGCAACCACTGCAACATCGTGCAGCCCTAATCGCTAATTAATTGCACATTTTTTTTATCTGCTCAAAATGTACCTTAAAGGGAGATTTGTCACTCTTATCAACATGAGAGGGGACAAATTTGCATTACGCAAATGTATGTATATATTTATTATTGGAAATCAATTACCAATGCAAAACAATGACAAATATTGTCCAGAAACCCTCACAGGTACTGCATTTAGCATAAAAATATATGCTTAAATCATAACATGGCAAACTGCAGCCCAACAGGCAACAACAGCTGTCAGTGTGTCAGTGTGCTGACTTGACTATGACTTGCCCCAAACTGCATGTGATGATCATAAAGTGGCCTTCTTCGGCAAGAAGCTCACATGTCACTCAACCTGTTTGTAAGGATTCTTTTGTGTACACTTGAAAAACCTGATACACTTTTCAGTGAGTTTTCTGGTGCATGTCACCACGGGGCATGTCTGTAAAGGGGGGACTCGTGGGTACCCACAGAACCCATTTTTATTCACATATCTTGAGGTCAGAGGTCAAGGGACTCCTTTGAAAATGGCCATGCCAGTTTTTCCTCGCCAAAATTGAGTGTAAGTTTAAAGCTTAATTTAGTCTCCTACATGACTAGTATGCTAGTATGACATGGTTGTACCAAAGGATTCCTTCGGTTTTTCTAGTTTAATATAATGCCATTATCTTCACTTAAGTATCAAAACTGAGCCCGCATTATTATGTCGTTAACTTTGACAGCCCTGCTATTATTTACTTATCATTACTGTCTCTTCTCTCTTTTCTCTTCTTTGAGAGGACTCAAAAGGACACATATCGATAATTTAGGTCAACTAATTTAAGTTACCAAAATTTTGTCTTTCATTTACCAGCCAACATCCCAGCGTGGGTTAATGTGGCTCATGTAGTGTATCAATAAAACCTCACTCAGGCTTTACAGCACAGTTTGATCCAGATTTGAATCTAAACAGTTACAGTAGGTGAACATCAGTGCAGTTCATGTGAAGTTTCTAAATGAAGACCTACACTCAATGATAACAAACAGAACTCCAATGAGTCTTTGATTTATTTGAATGTTGTTTTCACGTGATGACACAAGAGGGCAGTCAGATTCAGAGTCACATTATTTGATGCAGTAAATCACAGTGGAAACGATAAAACGACATCCTTACAGTGGGAAGAGAAGGGAGCCACTGAAGGTGTTGTGGTTACCTGAAGAATCATAGAGAGAAAAGCCTGATGGGAGAACCAGGTGAATCTCATCTCCTGCTAACAGCTCCAAGACAACAGAGTTAGTGGAATACTGATTATTCCCGTCATTAGGCTCCCCAATATGCATGATCCTCTGGTTGTTCTTGTACACATATACACCCATATAACCTGCGCGGAGACCAAACACAGTGAACTGGAGATAGTAGACGCCTTTGACTGGTGCTGTGAAGAAACCTACAGAGTAACAGGAGAAAATGAAAAACAGCAACAACTGATTTATGCAGATTTACATGACCACATGTGTTCATGTGACCTGCAGGATATTTACCTGTAGCTGGATTATAAGCATTGCCAATGTTGGTGAAGACCTTGCTGTATTTCAGTGTGATGTCTGTGTTGTATGGTCCAACATCTCCTGCATCAGTCAGAGCTGTATAAAAGGCCACCTTTGGTTTCTCTGTTAACACAACAAAA
>CAKAOH010038391.1:3093-18781 GCA_916701665.1 Sebastiscus tertius
AATTAAGTTGTAACAAAGTAATAAAATTGCATGTAACAATTAAAGTATTTTAATTAGTTTATTCCAAAGTAAAACTCTACTTGGATGTAATAGTAAATTTTAGGTTTTTCCAAAATGAACAATTAAGTTGTAACAAAGTAAAAACATAGTGTATGGTCTTCATAATGAATAATCTTTTTACTTTGTGTGAATGTAAGTTTTTGACTTTTGCCAAACAAATATTTTGATTTATATTAAATCATAATTAACGGTTTCAACCAAATCATAAATACAATTTGAGAAAAACTAATAAAATTAGATGTAACAAATTAACTTAATTTTTTTAAGTTAATCCAAAGTACCATTTTTTTCAGTGTAATGACAGCTACAAGATTTCACAGACCGGAGGAAATCAACCAGTCACAGCTGATCTGGAGTCTGCCATCCAGCTTCCATCTATGAGAGCCGACTGCCAATCACTCACGAACTCTGACCAAACGGTCAAACTAGGTAGCGCTGATCAAATATGAATCAATATTCTGTTACTGTAATGCCTATTTATCTCCTCAAATGTTTTCAGAAACATCTTGTAGTGCACGGTTTAGCTGTGAAATGAGAAAGTTTGTGACCCGGCAGCCATGTTGAGATCTCTTGAGGAAATACCAAGCACCGCCCACCAGCCGGAGCACAGCCAATAGGAACGCTATCTCTCTCTGAAGATTTTTTTAAAGCCTGAAAACAGAGCCATGAGGAGGTGCAGAAGTCTAGTTATCCCACAGAATAGCTTGAATTACAATATGCTGAAAGGTTATTATGGAATTTTTACCGAATGATGCCAAAAATATACTGCCTACTGAAGCTTTAAATTATAACTAATAACTAACTTTGTCTTTCAGTTGTCACACTACATAGATGACTCACTCTCATCTGTAATATTATGCCCTGATTTTGAAGGACATACGTTAGCACCGTTGTTCTCAACCCCCCTCCCTGTGCCATTCCGTGCGTCGGCTCGTCCAGCCATATAATGGCAGTGAAAACCCAAATATTATTTTTTTTTAAGCTTGTGTCTTGTGAGGGCCCCTGGTACTCAGGGCTTCAGCCCAGGTAAGTCAGGTAGCATGCATGCACATACATGCAAACACACACATGCAGCAAATACATCAATCACGATGAAGGAACACAAACACATTTTATTATTTTTACACACAGAGATCATTTTGTACTTTTTTTCCAATTCAAAGTGATCAAAATAATGTTTACATTACACATTCAGATGATGTATGACTATATTTAATATTCGAAATTGATATGTATGATACGTTTTCAAAATAAATGTTACAAGAAACTAATAATAAAAAATAACCAGTAGGTAATGTGCTACTCTGTTTAAAGCAACATCATCTGAGATTCAGAATAAACATCAACGCAACACGTTACTGATGCTGCTTTGATTACAGAGCATTCTTATTAGCTAAGCAACAATAATAAGATACAATAACAAGGTTGGTTGATGTTAAAATTACACATTTGAGCAAAGCAAACACAAATCAGCAAACATGCCTGAAATTTGAATAAACAGTAATATCAACTGACTGATTCAATTAATATTAGTCCCCCATATTTCGCTCTTTTATTCTCATTAAAGTAGTTCACGTTTTACAGAAAAAAACCCACAAACCTGTCAAATTTGTACCGATGAGGATGAGGAGGTAAAATGACACGATCATTAGATAACGTTAAAATATTGGTAACGACAATTCAGGAGCAACCTGACCCTGATTACCCAAATCTACGCCTATGCTATCAACTGTAGGACTATAACACAAATTTTAGATTGGAAGAAAAGTATCCTATGGTGGATTGCAGATGCAGTGAAATACATTTACATGCCAGAATATTCACAATACTCTTATGAAACTGACCAATCGATGACAGATGTTAAATGTTTGTTCATGTTTGTATAGAGCTGTTGTCCTACAGAAGTATTACCAGATCATTACTGGATAATATTGTAGGTGTGAGAAAGGTTTAAGGCGTGCCATGTCTCAGCTGTCACAACAAGGTAAATGTGTGCTCTTTCAAAGCCATTGAAGTCGGTGGCTAAACTAACAGAATATGCGCCCATGTTGTCAATGAGAAGCCAGTCCCCCACATGACACTCAGGAATCCAGTAGTCGTCGGTTACTTTGTCAAAGCTGTCACAGGTTGGACCCCAGATAGTAGACCAGTATCTCTGCTCGCTGCTCTCAACAGCCTGTGTAGAGCACAAACATTAAAACATTAAATCCACATCACATCATATTCTCCCACAATCTATCCTTTAAATCTCATGTCTGACATCACTCATTTCTCAGGCCAGATGGTGAGTGGCAGCCTCCAACATGCTGTTCCACATTTCATTTTAAACAAACAATTCCTAGTTACTGTGCATGAAGATGATATCAGGTTGGGTCATTCCTTTAGAGCCCAGTATCCCAAGCAATTACATCCATATGGAACAATTCCACACCTCAAGATTTATGACCAAGCCAACGTTAAGTGCTAATGCAGGAAGTAGTGTCCTCCAGTAAACTTGTAGAGGATGCAGTCTAACTAGCTTTCTATTAACCATAACCATGATCGTTACCTTACTATAACAAAGTGTGTTAGTTGTACTGTGCTCATATACACGTATTCGCAAAACAGCTCCGATACAACGACACCGATACCACTTTATGGCAGCGTGACATTAACCTCTCGTCAATTGAGCAAGTAATGTTAAGTGGGGGAGCAACCATGTCAGTAGTTTGGAGTTATTTCACGGTAAGCGATGAAGAAAAAAACAGAGCAGTCTGCAAACTATGCTCTGCTAAATTATCAGGAGGAGTGAAAAGCACCGCATTTAACACAAGCAATTTGATAAAACATCTTAAAATCAATCTCTCACATCAATTTAACTGCGGATTGATGAGGATTTTACTCTGCAGAGAGCCATTCTACAAGCAAAGCAGAGTCGGAGTTCGCACATTGGCCAAGCCATATTAGGTGCGCTTGATGATATGCTACAGACGTGGGGCACTCCAAAAAGTTCTGTTCACGTTGTGCTCCGGGACAATGCCAAAAACATGATAAAGGCCATGAGTGATGTGGGACTCCCGAGCCTGCCGTGTCATCTACTCATATCGGTACTCGGTATCAGCGAGTACCCAAATGTAAGTATAGTTGCCTATTAGTTGTCTAACCCTAGCCATTCCTCAACCATAGATTATTTATATAACCACAATCTTAGAATTTTACCATTCAGTAGGTGTCATGCTCAGGTACTGTGGAAAGCGTGAATTTTAAATTGTTGGCATTGGACATAAAAAACTTAATCTGGTGTTTTGCTGAATCGTCCCATAGTGACGTTCTTCTGTGGTGATAGGTTTGATATTTACCCTGTAGAGGTATGGTTCAACCTTGGTGTGGGCATCATAATTGATAAGGCAACTCAGGGAGCCATACGCTCCATCATTAATGTAGTACATCATTGTTCTGCCAGGGTGGTTTTCCTCACCGTCTGGAAAAACACATGCAAAATAATGAAAGTTACTTAAATGGCAACTATGCAATGTTTTTGCAAAAATGTTGAAAATAATAGGAAATTATAATAAATATAATGTTTTATATCCATCGTCCCTCTGCCCTTCCACCACATGCAGCCAGGTATCTGGGGTTCTGTACAAAGTGAGTAACTCCAACCCTGCAACTCAGGATTGTGTTCACTCAGAGGCTGAGCATGGCTGCCTACTGAAGATGAATCTTGATGTAGTGGTGCATTGCCATGTCGTGCCATGAAACACATCTGATAGCTGTCACCTATACCTCTTGTTTTTAAAATCAAGATACATTTAAATACAAACACACATTGTATAGCTATGTGTTGATACTGGATACTCAACATTCATGTGGCTTCAGAAGACATCTATACGTTACCGCTATGTTCTTCCACATCATCTGAGATCACTCTTCTGGCAAAGACGTTCGCTGCCAGTGTGAAGGCTGATTCCACGAAGTACCGGCCTGGTTCTGCAATAATCTGAACCCCACTGTCAGACGGGAAGAGTTCATCCAGTGCTCCATTAATGACTTCTGAAAACTAGGAGGTAAAAACACAATGGGTTAATAGCATATTTCATATGTATTACACCTCTATTAATATTCAGGACTTTTCGCTGACACTTTAATTCAAAGTGACCTACAGTAACCAGTATCACTGACATTACAGGCAACAAAGGTAAGGTTCCTGCATGTGTTTCTATGAAATATGAGCCATGTGATTAGAGAGCCTGGGTGAAAACTAAATGGCAAAGTTTGATCAAATGTCTCCAGCATTGTATTAGATGTTGTCATGCTTGCTTGAGGTAGAGAGACCTTGATACTAGAGAGATCACACAACCACTAAAGAGTAAAAGGACAATGGTTTCCTTGAATGGTGCTTGAGGGAAAACAAGACACTTTATAAGAAAATATTTGACATATTCATTTGTGTCATTAGAATGCTGAGGTGCTACACAACAATGAACAAGCACTACCTAACACTGTATATTTTCTTTATTACCTCTTCAAATGTCACATGAAAGTCCTCTCTCCCGGAGAACCCTCCACCAATATCCAAGAGACTCATCTGGATGCCCAACGAATTCTGAAAAACACATCAGTACCACAGTCTAATAAGACACCATTTATACAGGGTTTATACGTTTGGACTCACCGTATGGGGGACATTCCCCTCTGTTCCAACAACCCATTATTTCGGACCCACAATAGTCTGAAAAATGTCTCCCATTGGACTGAAAGCCCATTTGTCTGACAGCCTGTTGCTCCAAAAATACACACTATCTGTGCAACAACAGTTAGCAGCCACAATGTTGCATGTATCGTCATGGATACATGCAGCCACTTTAGTCTCCACCGCATCAATTAGTTTAATTGCAAGGTTGTCAGCTGTGTGTCTGTCTGGCATACTCAGTCAGATGATGAGTATGAAGTTAGCATTAACATTATAGGTGTAAACGTAGCAGTTCAGTGTGTGTACAGTTTATTTGTTAGTGAATAAATGCTACAATTCCTCGAAACCCATCAGGAGACCTACGCCAAACTCCTGTGTCTTGCTTGCCAGCCACCCGCTGATTAAAATGAAGGGGGTTAGCAACAACTCTGGCACACTTAAGGTGGGCTGACCTTTAAAGTGTTCCATCTATAGAGTGTCTTCTTAGCGCAGTTGTAAGAGCAAATTGGCCCCACTTTCTGCTCCGTGGTTTAAGTTTCATATAGTTCCCCACAGGCATCATATTGGACAAATATCTTTACTATTTACTACTCTCAGACTGTCAGAATCATTTAAGATTTTGGAAATATATCATGTCAATTGCCTGGGGTCTCATTTATAAAACAGTGCGTAGGATCCATACTAAAAAGGTGCGTGCGCACAAAAGCCGAATATGGCGTGTGCCCAAAAAAGAGACTTATAAAGCTGTGCGTACGCACACCTGCAGGCAATGTTCCCTTTATAAATCACACTCCACCTGGAAATGTGCACACGTGGATCAGCCTCATATTCTGCCCTCTACACATCCACACGCGACAGAGATCAAAGGAGGACGGTCCGCAGGACAGATAATAATAGTTCTGTTTCACAGCTGTTACCCTGCACTATATTCATCTCCTTGTATTTTTATATCTGGTATATTTTTTTGTACTTTGTACTTTGCACTACTAATGTTTTTACTGCCTTTTTACTAACATGTTTTGCACTATGGAACTGTGAGGCTGGAAACTTATATAACTTATATAAACACTGACAATCAATCGGTTAATGTTAATGTATGGCAAGTGGACACGTTGACTTTTCTTGACCTTTAGCCAATGAAGGACATATTTTCAATTCTGCCATGAGTTTTTACTCCAAAATCGCACCACGTGATCTCTGCGACCTCCTGAATCAACTGGCCTTGGATCTGTATTGCTACGATGACCATGAAAGGAAGTAGACGTGGAGGAGAGTTAGAAGCCTGAAACACAGGATTCTGGATTAGAGGGTCAATTTTAGGTGCCTCTATAAATTTCAAATCATTTAAAGCTATTTAGCTGAAATATGACCATGTGTCCATTACAAATCCTTTATAAAGGGATTTTCCCTAACTTTCAACCACCATTCATTTGTAATTTCAAATGGACATCTTTCCCCAGAGTGTACAAAAGACATAGAGATGTGCAACCACCACAGGATTGCTCTAGAATGAGTGGAGATCAACATATTTCAGTTTCAGCACCCCAGAAGCTCTAGAAAAAAACTTGGTCCAAAATCACCCCTCCCATCAAGGGCTCTCAGACTTGACTTCTTCACACCCTTAGAGGTGTGAAGAAGGAGTAATTTTTTTGCAGAGCACCTAGAACCACCAAATGTTAGGTGCTTAATCTTGACCCCAAGAACTATCGCTGCGCCACATTTGGGGCCTGTAGGTCCTCTGGTGTCCGAGCAATAGCCGTAAGAACTTTGAGAATTTAGGTGAAAAAATTGGGCGTGCAATAACTTGCACCATCATCCACGTGTATTTTTGTTTATGTTGAGATTAACTGTACGTAGCGGAGCATCGTAAAACACTTCATTCAAACTGGACAGAAACAAAATAAAACTCACCTAAACCGTCATCATTACTCTTTCCAACAATCACCAAGTTTGCTTTGGTCGAACTCAACTGTAATTTCAACAAGTTTAATGTGAAAAAACAGTTGCTTGTTGCTTTCTGAGTGAGAGTTCTTCCAGTGTTTCTTTGTATTTCAAGTTTCTTCCATTGGATTATCTGATGTTAACCTGCCTGCTGGACCGGCTGCCTTTTTGTCCTCAGTAAGTTGCCTTAATTAAATCATTAAATTTTGACTGCTGCCTCTTCATCCTTCTCTGCATTTGCGTCCACTACTTAAACTTAAAACTTGATAGCGTCCTCAGTTACACTGTGCATGTAATATACCCAGACGTCTTAATGTTCTGGCTGATCGGAATCGTTAAACAAAATTCCGATCATGATCTGGATCGCCACCAAAATCTAATGGATTGTTCATTGTGCCACACCCCACCACTTCAAAAAATGTCATTCATGTCCATCGGAGTAATCCTGCTAACAGAAAGACAGACAAACCAACAAACGAACGCCGGTGAAAACACAACCTCCTTCCTAGGCCTCCGGCATTGGCAGGGGTAATTATAGTTCTTAGAAAGAAAGAAAATCAGAATCGGCCAAGAAAATTGCAATCGGTGCATCTCTAGTTTTTATATGTAACTATGCAGTTATAATATGAATAAACACGGGAACAGGATGGGATTCATTCTTCTGGGATTGGGATGAGGCAGGATCTTTTTTTTGACTCTGTCATAGGATTGGTACAGGACGGAAGTTTTTTTGTGGCAGTGGGATGTAACAGGAGTGAAGATCCACTCACGTGTCACCCTCCAGTTTCATGCAAGAGGAGGAAAAAACACCAACCAGAAAGATTTTTTACAACCCAAAAGTCTTAATGTTCTCTATAATCGTCATATAGGTAATAACTGACCTAAAAAGCATTAATAGTAAATTAATCATATAAAGCCATTAGTTACAATTTATGAACCCTTTATAAAGAGTGCCAATCAATCAATCAATCAATCAATCAACACAACAAATATTCCTTAAAAAAGAGCATTATTAAATGTTGGCATTACAGATATAAATTTAATTAGATTAGATTTAATGTATTCTGTTAGCAGGTTTGGTTACCTTTTAAAAATCTTTATCTACCTAGGAATATGCTATGCTAACTTTTTTTTAGGAATGCCCTGCTCCACACTCACAATAATACACAATACACTGATGGCCCATGAGCACCGCCACTGAAGCAGTGCCTTCCCTTGTCTTGGTGATGAGGGAAGGTAAGTTATACTCTTTTGCTTTCTTCACCCAGATTTAGTCTTGCCGCCACTGGTTTGTTGAGATGATTTACATCACAATTGCAAATCATCACAACAAACTTGATCGATGGCTTTACCTCTATGTAAATGTTGTTGTAGTTTTGTAAAGTTCTATTGCTATGCCGATGACTTACCGCTATGTCGAAGACACGTCGGGCATCTGCAATGGCCTGTTTGAACGCCAAACTTCCAGTACACTCGCTGCCTACATGAAAGCTGACCCCAATGACCTCTAAGCCCAGATCTCCAGCATGTTCCAGCAGCTTACCAACTGACACCAGTTTGGCTCCAAACTTTGAATTGAGTCTTCGGAGTGATTTGGAGTCATCCACTGCAATGCGGAGTACCAGTCTGGAAAGTGATTCAAAAGTATTAATTAATACATTAACAATGATCTGCACTAGAAGCAAAAATATTAGTAGTTGTTCACTTACTTGGCTTTGGGATGACAGAGAGAAATTTTTTGGAGTTCTTCCTTACTATCAAAAGTCATCATATCTACTCCATGAGCACAGGCATATTTGATGTGCGACAGTGTTTTGGTTGTATGTGCGTTGATGATTCTGTCAGGTGTTACTCCGAGGGACAGGACCTGCTGGATCTCACCCTGTGTTAGACCAAAACATGTTTGAAATGAGCAAACTGAGAAGGAAACAACCTTTCACCATAACAAAGAAAACAGAGAACTAGATCTTTGAAATGCTTCAACATTACCTTGCTGGCACAGTCAAAACCTGTGTCCGGAGCACTCATCATCCTCAAAACTGCTGCTGTGTTGTTGCACTTCACTGCATAGAAAGGCTTGACTCGAGGTAAGTTAGTAAGCCACTTGAGGTGTCTTTCATATATACTATCTAGGTTTGCCACATAGAATGGCTCTTCCTTGTCCTGAAAGAATAAAGCAAAGTTAACATTTTATTTTGAAAATGCACATCTCAAGAACCTCAACTGTCTCACAATACTTTCACACAATTACACAGAGATTCATAGTCAGGAAAACTTAAATGACACGATGTCTCTGATACTCACCACTGAACCAAGCTCTTTTATTTTATCGTCTATGAAATCACTGATGGTCCTTCCATTGTCTAAAATGTCAATGTCACAGTTCTTAGGGGACAAAACATGCACGACTGATTCATTTGTAGTTTCTGGTGCTGTAAGGGATGACAAGCAGTAAAAGACAAAAGCATGAAATTAATTAACAAATATTGTTAATATAAGGCTGCTGGATCACAATAAAAATCAGCTTTGTCTGTCTTTGTTTATGGATATTTGTCTATATTATGCAGTTGTGGAAGAAGTATTCAGATCCTTTACTTGAATAAAAGTACTAATACCACACTATGAAAATACTTTAGGTAAAAGTCCTACATTCAAAAATGCACTTGAGTAAAATGATGTATTATCAGCAAAATGTACTTAAAGTATCAAAAATAAATCTCATATTGTGCAGTAAAATGCTCCCTGTCAGTGTTTATCTATTATATATGATGGTTGTGGATTAATATTGCTGCTGTATTCATGTGTATATTGCATATTACTGCTGAAGATGTTTAAGGTTGTGCTAATTTGAACTACTTCATAGACTGTTAAAGGTCCCATATTGTTAAAAAGTGAGATTGTCATGTCTTTTATATTAAAAAGCAGGTTTAAGTGCTATACAAATACTGTTAAACTATCAAAACGCTAAATACACAGAGAAATACACACAGCCTTTGGGTGAATACGGCTATATTCAGGCGGACAGTATGAGGAAAATATATATTTTTTTTAACATTACAGCATGTAAACATGTTCTAGTAGAAACACAAAATACAAGTATGAACCTGAAAATGAGCACGATATGGGATCTTTAAGCAGTTTAATCTACAGCAATGCTTCATATTCTATAAGATCATCGCATGTCCTGTGAGAACCATGACCATGACTACGAAGTCAACTTTTCTTGAGCTCAGATAAGCAGCCTGTTTTCAGCTTGGTGACAATTCCTGTTCCAGCTGACCCAAAGGAGGTTTTTAAATAGTTAATCAACTGAAGAAGTGGGAGGATTTTCTCAACCCATAAAGGGACACTTCATTCTTCAGTTTGTCGGAAACAATGAACTTTAAAATCACCAAATTTAGATACATGGTTTTCACTGTAGAGGTAGGGTAAATTATGAAAAAATTTGAAAAGTAAATATTTATGAAATAAAAAGTGCAAAATTTGCCTCTGAGATGTAGAAGTGTAAAGATGCATAAAATTGAAATGCTCAAGCAGCTTGGACAGTATTTTAGTAAATATTTCTGTACTTACATTTCACCACTGAAATTATGCCATTCAAATAGTCGACAAAAATGTATCCATAACATTAACATGCCTCACACATTACATCACATTAAACATCACCCTGAAAAGTTTTTATTCTTACCACAGTTCTCCATATTTTGCAGCCCTGATGTAAAATAGGCGTTGGTTTATGGATACCAAACTTGTGACCTCAGTGATGCTGATTGAATGAACCCTTAGATGATGGTTCTATGTATGTCATTTACAATCTCCACAGGTTGTCCGGTAAGAACATGTAGATGATGGTGATGTATCAATTAGTCCAGGTCACACACACTCTCTTTGAGATACCACTCATTTATTGATTGAAGATGGTTTGTAAATCCTTGTGTGAATAGTGGTTACTAAGTACAGAAAATAAAATAGAAAACATGAGCAGGCATTAGTAACATGTAATAATAATAAACAAACAGTATTGTATGAAATACAATACAAGCTAAACAGTTTAAACAGGAGTAAAAGGAGGAGAACACAGCCTTCTTAACTATAAAGGAGCGTCAACAAATAGCAGACTCGGGCTCTCATGCAGTACAATGAGCATAGTGCACACAGAGGGTGATATGGGGAATTGTGCGACGGTCCCTTAATGACAGCTGCGTATGCCCGTTCACTGCGCTGCTCTAACTTAATGATTGTTGACACAGAAACACACAACTTATCATTCAAACTATTATAGAAACACGAGCATGAGCATTATAACATAATACATATGACTTTATAATTATTATAGCGATGCAGATACTGAAGAATAGACAACTGTAACAAATACTCACATTTTCATGGACGCACGAAAGACCATCAATAAATCAAGAGAAAAGAGTCCAAAAGTTTCAACACTGACGCTGAGCTGAGTTGGATGACAGATGAGATTTGTGATCGGGCAGAAGGTGATTGGAATCACAGCACTCTGTGAAGACCATGCGCCAAGCCACAGACTATTGGTCCGTGCATGTAAACAATGCATGGGCTGGTGAGGGGATGCTTTTGGGTTTAAACTGCTGCACCCTCTGAACACCTGATATTCTCAAATATTTTCAAATGACTTTAAGTATTATATTAGCATCTGTATTAAACAGAACTGGAAGTAAGTTTAATAGCAAGTACTCACACACGTCCAAAGTGAAAAAAGACAGAATGACATGCTGGTTTTATCAGCTCACTGGTGGCTTTTCTCCACCCACTGTGGAAAAAAAAAACTGAACCTCACCTTGATCTTAATAGCTAACATGGAATATAGACCAGACTTGTTTTATTGAGGGGCGTTTATCATCCGGTAGTATGAGAAGATTATACCATAATTATTTATAAAGCAAGCTCGGGCTTGCTTTATAAATCCTCTCTGCAGCCTCTCTGCAGCCTAGCTGTAGCTGTGTCATTGGATGCAGAGAAAGCCTTTGACATGATAAAATGACCATATATGTTCTTTGTGCTTTCTCAATTTGGCTTTGGTCCAAATATCTTCTGTTAAAACTAACATCATTTTGTCCAATCTCATCGTTACTATTTGTTTTAGCCTTGTAACCTCTGGTTTGTGCAATATGTAGTGACCAAAAAATAGAGGGTCAACAGCTTATGGTTATTTTACCTTGCTTTGTTTTAATTTGTTATGTCACAACTTCCTGTTATTAGAACATACTGTATGTTAGCAGAGCAAAACACATCAATTCAAGTACATGTTAATTTGCAGTTTAGGAGAACCACACCTTCTGGCACCCTAGGGCTTAAGAGGTTAATTTGTTATGTCACAACTTCCTGTTATTAGAACATATAGTTAGGGTTGCTCTGTCCTCGAACGATCCAGGAGACATTCCTTCTTAGATGTCAACATATAACAAAGGTTCATCCTGGAGGTCTATAGGGGGAAAGAGACAGAGCTCCTAACTCACTGCATGTGCCACCCCAAATGAACTATGCTGACTGTCCTTAATTCTCCCCCTGATGATGAAATCAGCTCCAGGTGTGCGGTTCCCCTTTTTATTCCTTGATTCAGTGTCTTTTTATGTGTGTTCTCTAATTGTTTTAATTCTGCTTGTCACCAGTCCATTTTTTCTTTCCTTTTTTTTTTAATTAGAGCAATACCCTTTAATTGCCCCCCTAGCATGCATCCCAGAAATTTGGTGGGACACTTCCCCGTTATCATTTTTGTCAAGATAATCTTTTATATCCATCCATATTTGCTGCCACATTTGATTTAGAATCCTTGCGTTCAGCCTACAGATAGTATTCTTATTTTACGAACCTAATGTTAAATCTAAAAACAGTGGGCAGTACAAGTTACAATAATGCCCTCACATCTGTACGTGTTACATTAAGCAAATCTTTATAGATAATTATCACTGTACATTGCATATTCTTTTTATTCTTAATACTGTGAACCTTTGCACGTCCCCTAGAATATATTCTTGCACATTCCGGCCTAGGTCTTTCTTTTCTATACATATTTCTTGATTTTTAAAGGTCCCATATTGTAAAAAGTGAGATATTAAGGTTTAAGTGCTATATAAATACTGTTCAACTATCAAAACACTCAATATACGGAGAAATACACAGAGACCGTATTCAGAAATTGCGCTTTTGAAACAAGCTGTCAGGATTTCTGTCCATTTGCGATGTCACAAATATACAATATTTAGACCATTACACGTTTTTAAACGTAAACATTCTAAATGTGTCCCAGTTTATTTCCTGTTGCAGTGTATGTGAATGACATCAGCTGACAGGAAGTAAACATGGACCCAAACTGTTGAAATGTACTAAAACGGAGCGTTATAGACAGAGGGTAAATACAGATATATTCAGGCAGACAGTGCAAAGAAAGTAATGTGTTTTTTGAACATTACAGCATGTAAACATGTTCTAGTAGAAACACAAAATACAAGTATGAACCTGAAAATGAGCATGAAATGGGACCTTTAAATTGTATTTTTTTCTTCTATCCTATATTTGTGCTTCTTGTCTATGAACCAATACCCCAAAGTAAATTCCTTGTATGTGAGAACCTACTTTGCAATAAACCAGATTCTGATTTAAACAGTGCTATTGATACAGCACAAAAGTAAACAATTAAGTATCAAGTCAAATTCTCACAGAGAATGCCAGCCATCAAATATTTGTTTCGCATGCGATAGCTTCCATAGTTAACTGGTACTCTCAGTAAACATTCCATATATAACTGACTCGTGTTGGGTCATGCCTCACATTTTAGTTGACATAGTTAAAGCTAATGTTAAGTCACACTTGCGAGAACAGACTCCTGCTTGCAAATAGCAATATTTCCATTCTGCCACCACCTAAAATCTGCAAATAATAACATGACAAATCTAATTTTGTGGTTTTACAAGGAAGATCTCAACATCTTTGTGTTTCTAAGAAACCGGAGTAAGTTGAATCCCTCTGGTCTAGTATGATGCACATGGCTGCCAAACAGTACCGACCCTGACCAACTTGGTGCCCTATAGGCAAGATTTTAGCTGGTGCCCGTCCACCTCTTTTTCACACGTTAAGGTACTCGAGCATCGAGACCTGAACGATTGCAGATGCGTAGTCTCATTTCTTTATGTTTGTAAGTTTTAGGGTTGCACCGATACCAGTATCGGGTATTGGGTATCGGGTATCGGATTCGATACTGTGCTCATGTACTCATACTTGTACTCACAAAACGGCTCCAATACGACGGCACCGATACCACTTTACGGTGGTGCGCTCGACCCGCTGGGCCGGGATCCCACCTCAGCCACACCAGGAGCAGGGGGCCGTCCCCAGTGGGGAGAGAGGGCACAGCGAGTCCTTTGTCCACGGTGCGGCGAGGTCCAGGCGGGGAGCGCTATAAAGCTGTGGCCCGGGGAAGCACCTTCGTCCCGAGCCTTTCCAAGCCGACCTAGAGCCGGTCGCGGCGCACCGCCTCATATGCAGGACTCCCCAGCCTGCCGTGTGTCGCTCACACCCTCCAGCTGGCTGTTAACGAGGGTCTTTTGGCACAGAGAAGTACTCGTATCGGTGCTCTGTATCGGAGAGTACCCAAATGTAAGTACTTGTACTTGTACTTGGTCTGAAAAAAAGTGGTATCAGTGGTATCCCTAGTAATTTTCGTACACATGCTGCTTTTATAAAGAATTCTTACTGAATAATACTTAGTGTTTTATCACTTTGTTGCATTAGTACAATGTTTAGCAATGGTTGGCATATTTCTATTTTGTTGTTTTGCTATTAAATGTATGTTTACTGCTACTATTATTAAACTTTTTTAAAATGTATTTATTGCTATTATTATTATCCCAATTACTCTCATTTTAATTTTGCCTTTTGGAACCACTTTTATCTTCAGCTCAACAGCCCAGAATGGCCATCTCTGGAGCTAAAATCATACCAGGATATCTCGCCTCCAGCATTCCTTGGTTCACGGCTTAGCTACTCTCTGACAAAATCAATAGACAACCCAGTTGTCGTAATGTTACAAGAATGAAGTCATAACTTTACGAGAAAAAAAGTTGCAATATTACAAGAATAAAGTCAGAACTTTAAAAAAAAATAAAAATTACTACTTTATAATATTATGACTTTATTCTCATAATACTACGACTTTTTTTCTCGGAAACTTATGACTTTATTTTCACAATATTACTACTTTTTTTTCTCGTAAACCTATGACTTTATTCACGTAATATTCTGACTTTATTCTCGAAATCTCAGATTTATTTTTTTTCCCTCAATGTGGCCCTAATACTCCGTCGTACTGTCGTTCTGTAGACCTACAACAATGATAAATAAAAATGAAAATGTAAACAAAACACAGTTATTCATTTCCATTTTGAAAAATCCACAGGGAGCCACTGAAGAGGGGCTAAAGAGACGCATGTGGCTCCGGAGACGCAGGTTGCTTAGAGACCCCTGGGCTAAGTGAACAAGAGAAGCAAAAATCTTCAGAAAGGTGTTGGACCTGATAAAAGGCATTACACTTTGTATGCAATGTACACTATCTAATTTTATGGTGCTTTCGCGTGGCATTGTATTTTACATCGTTGGAAAGCCTGTTTATTTACTTTCACAATGATGTCCAACTTATAAGGATCATGCATTTGTGGGATGAGCAGCACAGCTGATTATGTATATTATATTATATTATTATTATATTATTATTATATTAAGTAAAATTTGCCAATATTTCTCTGCCGATGCAAAACAGTGTATTCTCCTGTTAGTACTGACTCTTGTTTTGAGTTGTTTGGTGGATTGGATGATTGAACTCTCTATCAGTAACAAGGAACAAACAAGACATATTGGCTATTTTACACTTTATTCATTTAATCCACCGTCAGGAGCCTCAGTAGCGGTGGAAGATCCATACGCAGCCACAACAGCCTGACACCTCCTCCTCATGCTGGTCACCAACCTGGTCACATGTTGCTGTGG
>CAKAOH010038392.1:0-16686 GCA_916701665.1 Sebastiscus tertius
ATTCACAGTCACTTTGGGCAGTTTAGTTTGAGTTAGTTAGGTTTGAACTGAGGTTAGAAGTGGTCTAAATATTGAGGTAGACCAGCAGTCTAAGACACGCAGCATGTAACACTGGGGTACTTTGTTAGAATAGAATAATATTAATGTTTTAAAAAAGGCCGTTGCTCCACTTTAATCAACAAACTTCAGCCAGATCACTAAATGTTTAATAAGACAGTCAGACAGGAAAATCAGCTAATTCTTGTTTATTAAAGAGGGAGAGTTAAAATAAAGGAACATTTTCATTACAGACTAGATGCTAAATTCAGTAGCAACACTTTAACTCTTCTCTGGGACCATCTGAGCTTCAGTGTTGGCTAAATCTTGATATTCTTCAACAACAATCAACAAAAGATTTTAGTAATAAAGTAATGTCTCCACAGAGAGAAGAAGAGGAGTCATGCTTCTGGGGAGGAACTGAGGTCTAGATGCAGAACAAGACCTGGACCTCAGACAGCCAGTCAGACCAGCACTGTACAAAGTAAGACTGTAGATCTTACTGCTGATATCTTCATGTCTGTAAACTTATTGTTTTAATACACTGACTATTGTTGTGACAACCGTTTAAGATCTTCTCCACCATATCTATCTGCTCTGCATCACTTGTCCTTTGTTCTCCTTTGAGCGAAAATCTGAACCCAGAAGAAATAATTTTATATTTTAATGTTTTGTTTTTATGATAGCACTCCGTCTTTGCATCAACCAATCAGAATGATGTTTGTTCTCCATCTGCATAGATGAAGATGGAGAACTATTAAACTCTGTAAAGCAACAACATCTCTGTTCTGTCACAGACAGACAGTAAAACTGATGAAAGGGGAGTTATTTTCTTGCCATTGTCACATAACAATACATGCTCATGGGGGATCTCTTGTTGGGTCTGTCTATGAAAAGCATCTTAAAATAATTTCTGTTATGATTTGACGCTATATGAAAATATATTGAATTGAACTGAACTAAACTGAACAGGAGCCACAGAACAGCATTAGCTTTCCTGCTACAGTCTCCTTCTCTGACTTACAAACATACATCTTGTCCTGCAGAGCGACATGATGAAAAACTCTCACTCACTCTCTCAACTTCAACATCTTATCCGGGGTCGGGTTGCAGGGAACCCCAAACTTCCCTTTCCCGGGCCATATTAACCAGCCCTGACTGAGGGATCCCGAGGCGTTCCAAGGCCAGTGTGGAGATATAATCTCTCCACCTAGTCCTGGGTCTTCCCCGTGGCCTCCTCCTAGCTGGTCGTGCCTGGAACACCTCTCTAGGGAGGCGCCCAGGGGGCATCCTTACCAGATGCCCGAACCACCCTTTCAACGCAAAGGAGCAGCGGCTCTACTCCAAGTCCCTCACGGATGACTGAGCTTCTCACCCTATCTCTAAGGGAGACGCCAGCCACCCTCCTGAGGAAACACATTTCGGACGCTTGTATTTTTTTGGTCATGACCCAGACCTCATGACCATAGGTGAGAGTAGGAACGAGGATTGACTGGTAGATCGAGAGCTTTGCCTTCCGTTTCAGCTCTCTTTTCATCACAACGGTGCAGTAAAGTGAATGCAATACCGCCCCCCCGCTGCTCCGATTCTCCGGCCAATCTCACGTTCCATAGTCCCCTCACTCGCGAACAAGAACAAGTACCTCATACTTTAACTCCTTCACTTGGGGTAAGGACTCATTCCCTACCCGGAGTAGGTAATCCATCAGTTTTCTGATGAGAACCATGGCCTCAGATTTAGAGGTGCTGATCCTCATCCCAGCCGCTTGACACTCGGCTGTGAACCGATCCAGTGAGTGTTGAAAAACTATTAAAAATAGATATAAAAATCACGTTGACGTTAGTTTTGACTTCAAGAAGGTATGATGACTTTATAACCTTTACTTCTTTATATGTTCTTATATTTATTATTTTCATATTGGCATTGGAAATAATAAGTTTCTTTGTTTTGTCTTAAACTTTGTCTCTCTCTTTCAGCAGGTAGAGTTCTGCAAGAGGTTTTAGATGAACATAAGATCAGTCTGAGGAGGAGATGTGAATGTGTGACTGAAGGAACTGACCAAACAGGAAGTGGAACCCTCCTCAACAGGATCTACACTGAGCTCTACATCACAGAGGGAAAGAGTGAAGAGGTTAATACCCAACATGAAGTGAGGCAGCTTGAGACAGCTTCCAAGAAGAAGACCCTCCATGACGCTCCAATCAAGTGCCGCGACATTTTGGGACAACAGGGACACATCAGAGTCGTTCTGACGAACGGCGTCACTGGCGTTGGAAAAACCTTCTCAGTGCAGAAGTTCACTCTGGACTGGGCAGAGGGCTTGGAAAACCAAGATGTCAGTCTGGTGATTCTGCTTTCGTTCAGGGAGCTGAACTTGATCAGAGATGAGCAGTACAGTCTTCTCATATTGCTCCATGTTTTCCATCCAACATTACAGAAGGTCACAGCAGAGAAGCTCGCTGTCTGTAAAGTTCATCTTTGACGGCCTGGATGAAAGCAGACTTTCACTGGATTTCCACAACAACGAGGTTGTATCTTATGTCACCCAGAAGTCATCAGTCAACGGGAAGCAGTCAATGGGAAGCAGATTCCCCTCGATGAGGTTTGTCAATGACAAACCTCATCGAGGGGAATCTGCTTCCCTCAGCTCTCGTCTGGATAACTTCCCGACCTGCAGCAGCCAATCAGATTCCTCCTGCATGTGTTGACAGGCGAACAGAAGTACGAGGCTTCACTGACGCCCAGAAGGAGGACTACTTCAGCAGGAGAGTCAGTGATGAAGAGCTGTCCAGCAGAATCATCTCACACGTCAAGACATCCAGGAGCCTCCACATCATGTGTCTAATCCCAGTCTTCTGCTGGATCACTGCTACAGTTCTGGACCACATGTTGACTACAGACCAAAGAGGAGATCTGCCCAAGACCCTGACTGATCTGTACTCACACTTCCTGGTGGTTCAGACAAAAAGGAAGAAGCAGAAGTACGGTGAGGGACATAAGATGAATCCATAGGAGCTAACGGAGGCTGACAGGGAAGTTCTTCTGAAGCTGGGGAGGCTGGCGTTTGAACATCTGGAGAAAGGAAACATCATGTTCTACCAAGAAGACCTGGAGCGGTGTGGTCTTGATGTCACAGAGGCCTCGGTGTACTCAGGAGTTTGTACAGAGATCTTCAAAAGAGAGTGTGTGATCTTCCAGAAAACAGTCTACTGCTTTGTTCTGGGAAAATATGTTGATTCAGCCCTGGATAACTTCCTGGGAAAAAAATTATGTTGTTTCAGCCCTGGATGACTTCCTGGGAAAAAATTATGTTCATTCAACCCTGGATGTCTTCCTGAAGAGAGCCATGGAGAAATCCCTGAGTAAAAATGGCCACCTGAACCTGTTTGTTCGCTTCCTTCATGGCCTCTCTCTGGAGTCCAACCAAAGACTCTTAGGAGGTCTGCTGGGTCGGAAAGACAACAGTCCAGAAATCATCCAGAGAATTATCAACAACCTGAAGGAGATGAACAAAGATAATATCATTCCTGACAGAAGCATCAACATCTTCCACTGTCTGACGGAGATGAACGACCACTCGATACATCAGGAGATCCAAGAGTTCCTGAAGTCAGAGAACAGATCAGAGAAGGAACTCTCAGAGATCCACTGCTCAGCTCTGGCCTACATGCTGCAGATGTCAGAGGACGTTCTGGATGAGTTGGACCTGAAAAAGTACAACACATCAGAGGAGGGACGATTGAGACTGATTCCAGCAGTGAGGAACTGCAGCAAAGCTCTGTAAGTCCAGATGTGATTAACTTTATAGATCAGTGTAGATTAGTAGTTTAATTCTTCAAATATACACACTATAGAATTATTCTTAAAATATAATATTCTTATAAGTGTTCCACGTGTTTATTACATGAATTGTCAGTTGTATTTTGTCACAGATGTTCTTGAGCTGATTCAAATGTTGAGTTAAAAAATATTTCAGTAGGTTGGGTTTCTAGCTGTCAAGTCAATGAACACTTATTCTATTTATTTCTAATAATTGTTAAATTTTACAGTTTTTTCTTATTTATCTTTCTGGGTGATGGAGACGACATGTGAACCTGGTAAAACAAATGAAAAAAACAAAAGATCAGCTGGCTGGTGGAGCGATGGGTCTAACTGGTGTAACGGCAGCAACAGAACGTTTGCTGATCTGGCGGGGAGTCGGGGCGGTCCTGGGATCATAGCCCAGGTGCTGGGGTTTGCACTGGCTGAATTTGAGCTAACTGCTAACTGGGGGTATGTCTCCTGGAGCTGCCGCACGCTCTACTCCCAGTGAAGCAGCCTCCCGGTGGCAAGGAGGACGACCTGGGGTGCGAGTCAATTTCTCGTTTCTCCTTCTGATTTAATCCAGACAGTGCAGTGTCCGTTCAGAGCATGTCTGTTCAGAACGGGCTGAATGCTTGCAGCTTTCTCGAGAACCGCTTGTACAAACTTCAAACTCGACATTGTGCTTCGTTGGGTCCTGAGCAATACACCTGCCATGACATAGTTCCGTCACACACCCAAGTCACGGCTACTCACGGTTAGGAACACCGGTGAAATACACTTAGCGGTAATTTCCAAATAAGTGTATTAGTTGCATGCTTTGACACGGTTATAAAGTAGAGCATGGATTTAATTATCGGAGGTATTTTCCTAGAGGTAACGTTATTAGTGTTATTTGTTTGTTTGTCAAGTCTGACACCGGGGAAATACCGTCTTACTCACGGGGGCACACGGTAAAATAATACTTTAACACATTACAGACACACGGTAAAATAATACTTTAACACATTACAGACACACGGTAAAATAATACTTTAACACATTACAGACACACGGTAAAATAATACTTTAACACGTTACAGAGACACACTCATCACTCATCACTCACTCACTCATCTTCAACCGCTTATCCGGGGTCGGGTCGCGGGGGCAACAGCTCCAGCAGGGGACCCCAAACTTCCCTTTCCCGGTCCACATTAACCAGCTCTGACTGGGGGATCCCGAGGCGTTCCCAGGCCAGTGTGGAGATATAATCTCTCCCCCTAGTCCTCAGTCTTCCCTGTGGCCTCCTCCTGGCTTGTCGTGCCTGGAACACCTCCCTAGGGAGGCGCCAAGGGGGCATCCTTACCAGATGCCCGAAACACCTCAGCTGGCTCCTTTCAACGCAAAGGAGCAGCGGCTCTACTCCTCACTCACTGAACTCACTGAATTTTCCCATTGATGGACGTGAACCTGACAGCAGCAGGTAGCAGCAAAAGAGGTCAACTTTCTCAACTGTATTATGATTACTTATTCCCTGAGTTTTAAAAATGTTTTTCTAATCAAGAAGGCCTCATGCTAACTTTGTGGAGACAGACCTGGGATCAGATCACACTGACAGACTGGACATTATGGAAGCCTCAATGTAATTACATTTTCACTCTCTCCATCTGCAAGATTAAAGAAAAACGAAGATTAAAAGTCGTGCAAGTTTGAGAGAGAGTAATGAGAATTATTGTTTCATGTCAAACGGTGAGATAAGATTAGCTGAACCACTGATGTGAGGAGCAAATGTTAATCAAAGAAGTATATATCAAACTGTTTAGTCATCAAATGCATGAAATAAATATAAATTGTCCTCTTTCATAATAACATATTTTGTCATTTTTTTGTCATGACAGACTTTCTGAATGTCGACTCTCAGATACTCACTGTGAAGTTGCGGCCTCAGCTCTGTAGTCCAACCCCTCCCATCTGAGAGATCTGGACCTGAGTTACAACAACCTGCAGTATTCAGGAGTGAAACTGCTGTCTGCTGGTCTGGAGAGTCCAAACTGTAGACTGGAGACTCTGAGGTCAGTTCACTGACTGTAATTTATGTAGTTTGTACACACACTCTCTATGCACACGGGAGAGGCTTCAGTTGGATGCAATCTCCTTACGTCTCCGCTAGATACCGCCAGATTCTACACACTGGACCTTTAACCACAGACCTTTTTTCAGGCTTCTAACTAAAAACCCATTCAAAAAATCCATCGACTTCCAGAGGAGGGAACAGTAAGTGCTAAAATGCTAACTCATTTCTGGGTTTTAGGACTCATTCCTGTAGCAGACTATTTGAACATGTCTAAAGGTGTAGCACTTTTCAACAAACACGTATTTCACCAACTTAAAGGCACATAAGTGATGATTATGAATGACACCATCTAATTAGAGGTTTCTCTGGTTCTAAGTTATTCCCTCGTTCTTTTTGACAGCAGATCTAACTCTGCTCTGTTTTCATGTCAGCATTGTCTAATTATTTGAAGCCACAGACATTTCGATTGCATCAAAAACCAAATAAATATTCTGCATCAGAAACATATTTGCAGGTTCATATTTTTTTCAAGTCTATCTCAATACAAGACTTACATGTTCATATGTACATTCAAAGAGCTATTGATGTCTGTCATCATTCCTTCTGTCTGTGAAGCAATCCCCGTATAACCTGAGTGTTACGAGGTGAGGACTAAATCCACAGTCTTGTAGATATAATATGAATATATTGCCCAGCCTTAGTATGTATCCAGTCAGTATATAGTGTTTGATGGTTTCCTTGTTGAGCTGCAGGAGGATTAGTAACACAAAGAGGGAATTTAGTACTAAACAGTCTGTAACTTTGGTAAACACTAGGGGTGGGAGAAAAATCGATTCACCTATGTATCGAAAACATTTTGGATGTTTTAATGTCAGAATCTATATATTTGCTTCATTTGAGTCTATGTAGAGGTAGAAGGAAGTTACCGCTATTCTTGGTGTAGTCTGAGTAACGTGATGTCATATCCGTTCCAACCAAAACAAACTGCAGCGAGCTGAAACGAGAAAGTAGAAAACATTTGAGGGTCAGTGTGGATACGACCTGCACCCTCCCATGTTAAATCCAGCGTGGTAAACACTACACATCCAGTAAAGGATGGAAGCACTTTGGGTATCACACATTGACAGGAAAAGCAGAGTTAGACATCACGACTAAAGCTGCATGCTAACTCTGTCACGGACAGGAAACGTATCTCGGTAACGTACGGTCGAGCCGGCCGTCGCTCTCATCTCCGTGGTCAAATGGGCCGACGCTACAACTGTAGAGCACCATATACTGACATTTCTGTTCTCTTCATTCAAACAGTCACGATGGAGCTGACCATGGATGGATGAAGAGAACGGAGCTGACGGGAGAGCTAGAGACCACCTTGGAGAAGTTAGAGGAAGTAAACACGTGGGATTACGTCTGGTTTTCAAAATAAGGTGTTAACAAAGGGAACTGTATATATAAAATACATCTATGGAAATAAGATTGATTGGATTATATTCACCAGAAGTATAAATCATTACATGTCCCTTATAAATTTAAAATAAAATACCACTAATTTGTGAGGGAAATGTCTTAATTCTTTGATTTTTGGGTTGTTGGAAAACATTTAATAAATAATGCCTGACAATGACTGATATCATTGACTTCGGGACATCTCTGACTACATACAGTACATGCTGAAAATGAAACATTTTTACTGTATTGATTTACACCAAAGTAAAAGTCCCTAGAAGTGTATGATTCAACTTTTTTCCATAGTCTAGTGTTAAAAAAGTGGACAAAAATCACAATAAATCGCAAAATTGAATCACAATACTTAAAAATCACAATACATATCGAATTAGGAGATAGTTGAATCGTCCCAGCCCTAGTAAACATTCACTTGATTTGTCGGACTCAGACTGCTGAATCTTCATATTAGTTTCAGTCTAACTTATGAAATCATTTCTTAAAGTGTAGTTGTGTTATGAAGGGACCACTTCACAGGAGGAAGGATTACTGCCACCAATAACTCTTTTAATGTACATATGACATGTGGCTGTTGTTTACAGACACATTTGAACAAATGTGGACCTTTCCTGTAAATGACATAAACCTGCTAAGCTAACAGATACAGTGAGAAGAAGGCCATGTAATAAATGAAGTAATGAAGTCCAACAAGTCTGATTTGATATTGATCCTCTAATTCCAGACTTGACAGAGATCAGCAGCATGTTATTGGTGTGTGTTGACATGAACAGCTGTATGAATGTTATGGTGACATCTGGATGATGTCTGTAGAAGGCTGACATTATGATGATCCACAATAACACAATGACAAAGTCACTCTACTCATTTTAGGGAAAAGATCATTGATTAGGACATAGTAATGTTGAGCTACACATTTAAAACCTGAACACATCTGACTGGATTATAAAGTGATTTTTATCTTCATCATTTATTCTTTATTCAGATTGAGGAGCTGCAGTTTGTCAGAGATCAGCTGTGCTTCTCTGGCCTCAGCTCTGAAGTCCAACCCCTCCCATCCGAGAGAGCTGGATCTGGGTTACAACAACCTGAAGGATTCAGGAGTGAAGCTGCTGTCTGATCTTGTGAAGAGTCCACACTGTAGACTGGAGACTCTGAGGTCAGTAGAGGGTCGGAGTCGGTTCATGCTGGTTTCAGCAGTATTGTTGTGATGTGTTTCCTCAGGTAAGCTGTGAGATGAGAAAGGTGACACACAGAGAGAGAGAACAGTCAGCCAATCAGATCAGCCAGAAGCTCATCATGTGATCATGTGAGTTGATGTGAAGAAGATGTTGTTGTGTTCATGTCTCCAGGAAGTAAAACTGGATTACAGCTGACAGCATCACATCATGTATAGAGACAATGGTCCTCATCCATCAAACTGTCGTACCATCAAATCTGATCAGAAAGTCTTTGTTCTCTCATTGATCAGTTCATCTCTGTCACAGCTCTGAGATCAGTCCGACTGAAGCCTCACATCACTGGCTCTTATTTCATAGAACCGTGGTTACATTTAGTAACCATGATGTGGTCTGTCCATAGAGCTATTAATGGAGGGTAACGGGATGAGGGTGTGGAGGTTTAGTGTCTTTATTAACTCATTCCAGTCACTAGGAGCAGCACACTGGAATGAGTGATGAGCAGAAGAGGTGCAGACTTTAGGAACAACCATACTGATTAGCTAGAAGATAAATTGCGGCTACTGTTGGAGATATTGAGTAGTGAGCAGATATATGGATGTTGGTTCTGCCAGTGATAGTTTTATAAATGAATTGTGTGCTGCATCAGTGACTGACAGTTGATGAAGGGAGTCTCTGTAAACACTGATTCATGACTTCTGAGGCCTGTACTACGAAGCGAGTTCAACATACCCAGGGTATCTTCTCGTTATCTGGCTTCACTAACCCTAACAAACGAGATCTCGCTAAGCGGTCCTACGATGCTGGTTGTCAACTCGGTAAATCAACCCAGGGTTTCTCAGTCTGGCTGTGAGCGTGTTCACATGAACGGGGCGGTGTTTGCAGCATCTGACCAATCGCAGACATGGACAAGTCTACTGCCAGCAGAGCGGCACATTTGACAAAGATTAAACTATATCAGACAAATACAAAGAAGTTAAACACATAATCAGATTAAAAGTAACACAATTGAAGTTGCCAGATGCAGGAAGGACTGCTGGTAAAAGAAAAAACTCCCGATGTGTGAATGCGTAAATTAACAGACTTTAATTAATTTAATGGAACACTCAAAAGTAAGATTTACTCGTCTTGATATAAATAGCTTTTAGATGTATATTGGATGACTGAAATACACCTAATCAAGCCTGATAACAACTGTGTGGTGTGTTTGACTATTTGAACCTTCTTTCAGCTGCATCCCCCCTCTCAGGCGGTGTGAAACGGACTCAAGACCAAGTAAAAAAATAAGAATGAAAATATAATTCAAAGCAGTAAACACCCACAGCATAAATCCAGCTGTCCTTCCTGTATTTGTCAGTTTAAACTGTGTTGTTTTTAGTCTGATTATGACTGTAACTTCTTCATCTGTCAGTTTAAGCTGTGTTGATTTAGTCTGATTATGACTGTAACTTCTTCGTCTTTTTGTAATATTACCATATGATCCCCGCACTGAGCTCTGATTGGTCAGTAGGAGGTGCTTTTGTAGAGTTGATCTCTTATCTGGAACATAACCTGCTCCGTAGCAGGTTAGCTGTTCAGCATCAGTTACCATGGTGATCTACCTGGTAAGAAGTGATCCACCTTCGTAGGACTGAAAACCCTGAAGGGTTAACCCTGAAGTTACCTCGCTAACCCCAAATCCTGCTTCGTAGCACAGACTTCTGTTCTATTCTTCTCTCATTAGCTGGTGGTGATCTCTGTCAGAGTGAGTGATCAGAAAAGTGGATGTGTTGAGAGGATCAGCCGTGTCCTGATGATCCACAGAGGTTCACCACCTGGACCTGCATCTTATTTTGTCTTTTTTTTTATTCATTCATATATTCTGAATCCAAAGTGCCTCTGCAGAATAGATCAGTTTATGACAACATAACTGTAGATTAACACATTTAAATAGATCTCTCTGCTCTGCTTTGTGTTGCAGCTCCACCCTGTGGAACGATGGAGTTTTGCTGTTTATTTCCACATATTTCTAAATAACAGTGGAAGTTAATAAAGTTACCATATTAAAACCGAGCCCTCCAGGAAGAGCGCTGGGCTTTGATGCCCATTTTCGTAGTGGCCAAACGGCGGTAGTACAACTTCTGTGTCCGTCACATGCCATTGGGCCCAAAAATACTTTTTCCCATAATCTTACATTGGGATACGTCTGTAACTCAGCGGATATTTTTTTCTTGAGGTGAATCAACTTCCCAGTATGAACACTCTAATAGTCCTTATTTAAAGGTCCTAAAAGTTGTAAAATGCATTAATAGCTGAATCCAGAGTTATTTCCCTTCCTCTGTTTATGTGAATGAGACCCAGACCGAGGCTGGAGCGAGGGCTGGGAGGAGGAGTTAAAGGAGCGAGGGCTGAGAGGAGGAGGAGTTAAAGGAGCGAGGGCTGGGAGGAGGAGTTAAAGGAGCGAGGGCTGAGAGGAGGAGGAGTTAAAGGAGCGAGGGCTGAGAGGAGGAGTTAAAGGAGCGAGGGCTGAGAGGAGGAGGAGTTAAAGGAGCGAGGGCCGGGGGGAGGAGTTAAAGGAGCGAGGGCCGGGAGGAGGAGGAGGAGTTAAAGGAGCGAGGGCTGGGAGGAGGAGGAGGAGTTAAAGGAAACACTACTGCTCCTGCTCTATGGGCAGATGAATGAGGAAGATCGCCGGATGATCCGGGTTCTTTATCACTCGGCAGTTGAGCCATTTTGTCTTCATGCTCCACTGAGACGCTCTCAGAGGAATGAACGGGAGCCTCCGACGCTGGATCCACTTCTCTTTATACATCCATGATTAAAACCAATACCAGCCATTTCTAATATTATAGAAAATAAATAGCTTTTTCCCCTCAGAGATCCGTGTTGAAGCGGTCGTTCTCACCACCGTTCATGTTCTGTTGTTCCTGCTGGAGCTGCTTTCTGCCAGCAGATGTCACCGTTCCCTCTGTTTTACCACAAAGGAGGTTTATCTGAATGGATGCAGTGAACACTGAACTGATGCTGTGAATGCTTTCTTCCTGACTGACTTGGCGTTGTAAAGGTTAAGTGTCATCATGATGTAGTTAAACTTGATTTAAAATGATGGAAATGGATTTGAAATTAAACTTTAGCACACAAGTTTCCCAAACGCCCACTTGGACTCAAGTATGAGCTGATTAGAGTTTGGTGGTCAAAGGTCAAAGGTCACTGTGACCTCACAAAACACATTTTTGGCCATAACTCAAGAATTCATCTGCTAATTATGACAATTTCACAAAGATGTTTGTTATGATAAAATGATGAAGTGATGACATTTTGGACAGATGTGGATGTAGACTGTAACTTCACTGGTTGGGGGAGGCAGACAACCGTGAGGCGGGGATTCTTTTTTTTTCTTTTCGAAGGGAAAACAAGTTTATTTATTTCATCAATGTTTAAGTATTGTGAGTTAACTAATTTTAAAATAAGTTAGGTAACTTTGTAATATTAACAAAGAAACGTAGCTAACGTTAGTGTTAACGGACACTTTCACTTTTTAAAACTTCAACATGTTTCTGTGGTATTCTGTCCACATTTTAAGATGAACTAATATCTGTTACTGCACTGGACAGTGAACTCATCATTGCAGTAAAGAGTAGACTGCAGGTATTTTGTCATTTTAGTACTCAACAACTGTGTTTGACAGAACCTCTTTAACATCTCACACAGTAAATCAAAGTTGACAGTGTTCCTCAGCAGGAGTATATTCTAGTATACTTTACAGTCCCAGTAGCTACAGTTTGTGCCTCTCATGTCTGACCTTTAAACTCAAGTCACAGAGCTAAGCAGACCAAAAATCCATAAAGTCCTTCATCAGCAACACTTAGAGCTGTTTGAAAGACTCCACAAAGACTCTTCTGAACATATGTTGCAAAATAAAAACACATTTTAATAACTTAACCAAGTTGTGATTGTATTTCTAAATCCAGGTTGTTGGAAACAGCACGTCCTTGCTCTTTTTTGTAAAACACAAGCAAAACGTTCACACCTTCTGTATGATATTGGAAGAAACATCAATATAAAGAAATGTATCTCATATGATAATAAAATACATTTTAAAATTGTGCTTCACATTTTACTAACTGAGCATTAAAATGTATCATTTCTGGCTACCATCTGTGTTTGGATTATGAAAAACACAGAATAATTTTTCATCCAGATATTCAGAAGAATTGTATTTGTATATAGTCTGTAAAAGAAAAGAAAACAGAAACAAATACTTTAGTTTTATACTAAATAGATTTATTAACATGGTTGAAAGATAAAGCTGAGATCTCTCCATTCCTACACCACCATGTTCTTGTTTGGTTGGCTTCGGCTATGTTACTAGATTAGGTTTTACACCCTTCATTCACCACACAACCACTCATCCATCTGCTGAAAAACTGATCACACTGATTCACACACTTTATCACCTCACTATGTTTTTTTGGTTATTGTATGTTCAGTAATAAACTTGTACACCTTTCAGTTTAAATCCTTGTCTCTGCCGTCTCCTGTCATGGCTCATGAGCCAGGTCATGACCCTCATAAACACATCAAGTTAAAAAGCTGATTATCACAAATAGTGCGACTGAATGTATTTCCTGTATTATCTGGACAGTAAAATGTACATACCATGACACTATCTTCATCCTTGTGGTTCTTCTCACGACCAACCACCCAGTCTTTTCCTACTCATCAAACATCTGAAGCGTCTTCTTAAGGCGCTGCTGCTGAGGTTGCTCAGTCTAACAACGTGAACAGATCTTCTGCACACAAAATAAAATGCCAAAAGACAAAAGGGACAAATGTGTCTTGTTGACCCCCCTGGCATCATTACCAACAGACAGATAAAACAGAGAGGTTAGAGGTTGGCTCTTCAGAGTGTCTTTGGGTTGTATAAACCAGTTGATGGGTTGTATAGACCAGTTGATGGGTTGTATAGACCAGTTGATGGGTTGTATAGACCAGTTGATGGGTTATATAGACCAGTTGATGGGTTGTATAGACCAGTTGATGGGTTGTATAGACCAGTTGATGGGTTGTATAAACCAGTTGATGGGTTGTAAAAACCAGTTGATGGGTTGTAAAAATCAGTTAATTGGTTATATAGACCAGTTGATGGGTTGTATAGACCAGTTGATGGGTTGTATAGACCAGTTGATGGGTTGTATAAACCAGTTGATGGGTTGTATAGACCAGTTGATGGGTTGTAAAAACCAGTTGATGGGTTGTAAAAATCAGTTAATTGGTTATATAGACCAGTTGATGGGTTGTATGAACCAGTTGATGGGTTGTATAGACCAGTTGATGGGTTGTATGAACCAGTTGATGGGTTGTATAGACCAGTTGATGGGTTGTATGAACCAGTTGATGGGTTGTATAAACCAGTTGATTGGTTATATAAACCAGCTGATGGGTTGTATAAACCAGTTGATGGGTTGTATAAACCAGTTGATGGGTTGTATAAACCAGCTGATGGGTTATATAGACCAGCTGATGGGTTATATAAACCAGCTGATGGGTTGTAAAAACAGTTGATGGGTTATATAAAGCAGGTGATGGGTTATATAAATTAATAAAAATATATTACCGGTAAACAATGACTCAATATTTATCATATACACTTTTGTGGTAACCTATAGGTTATTCCTTTGTTTATTAAAGGTCCAACCTTAGTAATGAAACTATATTTTTCACTGTTGTCCCGTTAGGTCAGATGATCCTTTATTATATGTTGATAGAGTGTTCCAGCAGCAGGAGGACCTGCGGTGTCTCTCTTTAACACACCGCGGGTGAAGCAGTCTGTCACTGAAAGACTGACTTCACTAACATCATAATCACGGATTTTAGTGAAAGAGCAGTCGGATTCTCTGATCATTACGGTTGTCTTTTCCTAAGTCCTTCTGAATTCTCTTTCTCATCTTTCCTTGATCTCATGACGTTTTCAATGATCTGTTGATCTTCATGAAGTAAGTAGACTTAATAGTCCAACAAAGGAATGTTTAAATTGAAAGTCAAATCGAATTGTGACCCCTAGTATGTGTGGTGATTGTTCATGAGGAAACACAATTGTCACTGTGTATGGATGAAGCACATCATTCCATTTTAAGGCATCATGGTCATTTAATTAAATATAGAGAGAACACACACACACACACACACACACACACACACACACACACACACACACACACACACACACACAGGTCTTACTGGGTAACATTAAAGGCTGCAGAGATGAAGTGTTTTCATGCTGTGAGCAGAGTGCTGTGTGTGTTTGTTTTTTTGTTTTTTTTATGATGACAGCATCATCCTAACATGAAAAGTGCAGCCTTTCCTGAAAAGTCAAAATATTTTGAAGTGCCTGAAGTGGCTTCACATAAAGCCAGAGCGGGCTAAAACAAAGACTCAGGGTGCATCCACTCACACATCCACTGTAGCTTATTTACACTACAAAGGCTGAAGGAAAAAGACATACAGTTTATCACTGAGAAAGACGTTTAAGGCTAAAATAAATGAGGGTTGCTAGCTTGTGAATAGTTAAAAGCACAGGAAACTCATAATCATGAATTAGTTATTATCTTGCCATAAACTCTTGGAAAGGTCACCAATGTTGTTTCTTTACCTAAAAGTTATGATCTGTATCTCCTGGTCCAGAAGCTGGTTTTAAGCCTGGTCCAGGTAGGAAACTGCTTGGATGCTCATTAATGTGATTAATGTTGACAGGAGAGGAATTCTGAACTTCTGTGATATCGGTGAACCGTGTTTTCACCATGAAGCCACAGAGATAATTCCAATTGACAGGAAAATGAGACTTGTGTGCAGCGCAAATTTCAACCACAACTGGGCAGAAAACAAAGTGTTTAGTTTAGGAGGTGATGGATGCCACTGTTGACTTTTTTTGTCTAATTAATAGTGAAATGGTATACACACTGTATATACACACTGTATATATAAATAGATATATATAAACATATTTGTTAAATACAACTAGACCTATAAGCCAAGTATACTTAGACTTTTATGTATACTTGTCAGTATGAGCCAAGTATACTTTTGTTATGTATATCTGAAAGTATACTCTCTTATTTTAAGTCTAAAAGAAGTATAAGCACACCTGAATAGACTTCTTTTTGGTAAGGGATCTGAAGAAGTTTCCTTGGATAATGTGTTATACAGTAGCATATTTGCATTTAGTTAAAGGAGATGGACACAACCTTTTCAATCTAAAAGCAGAGCTGAGTCACTTCTTTTGGATTACTCTTCTTTCAGTATGCGATGGAAACTGTACCACTGCTGACAGAAACAATCACTTTTCATTTTGGTTGGATTGTTGGTGGAGCCACAAACAACGCAACTTATCTCAAAGCTCCGTTACATTTTAGCCAATCCTAAACTGACATAGTTTTTTACTGCTAGGTCCCTTCATCAGGTGGTCCTCCCATCCCTTGGTAGTAGAAGGCAGAGGTATGGTCACAGTATCCCAGTTAAGGTGTAACAGAATGTGTTCCCATATCATTTATTGAACAAATAGCTCTAAGAAAAGCAAGGTATTATGGGGCTATCATATGGTGGATAAATGCTCAGTAAATAACCTGCAAAGGCCTCTTACATAAGTAGAGCTCTTCCTAGGACTGTGTGGATGTGTGATTGACGTCTCCCTGACTCTCCTGGTAGCTTGTTGCACTGCAGAGTTTAAGAGTTTCCCAGTGCTTCATGGGATAAAAGATATTACATACACAGTTTTCCCCCTTGGAGCCTGTTGTCATAATTTATCCTGAAGCTGGCTGCTTCAGTTCAAAACCTAAAAGTGTTTGCAAAGAGATTTTCTGAAATGTGCACAGAGAAAATAAATGGGACATTCACTTCTGGAATCCAGGCCAGTCACCAGAGACTCACCAGCACCTCACAATAATTACTCACCTGCACCTGAAGGCTTCTCCACATGCATCAGCTGAAAGCTCTCCTGGTTCTCTGTCCTCAGGGGGACCTCGTCACATTCAGCATATCCATAGGGCTTGGATAATGGCCCACTTCAGCCTGCATTACTTCATGTAGTTCTCTGCTGACTTTCCTGCTCTGAATCTGGTTATTAAAGCCAGGTCTGGACCTGGGGACAGCACACACTGCCACTAACTCCCCCCCCCCCCC
>CAKAOH010038392.1:16706-36062 GCA_916701665.1 Sebastiscus tertius
CACACACACACACACACACCTCTCCATGGGACTGAAGTGTTGACAGCCTTGCCTGCTCATTAATGCTGATGGACTTTTAATCAGAGAGCTAATTGCTTCTCTACACCCTGAAGTTGGTAAACATTTAGCTGAGAACCAGCAGAGGGAACAACAGTTGTTCTTTTATCAAACATAATTCATTAGGCTGAGAGAAGAGGGAACCTGGGAGCCCAAATTAAAACATTACAGCAGCAGTCGGATTGGTTGGTAACTCAGTTCACAGCTGGCAGGAGAACAGGTTTTATCAGGTCTTCTCAGTTATGACTTCAAATAAGTAAATTAATGCAATCACTATTTCCAAAGTCAAATCTGCACTCTGAGTGATGGAGTGAGAAGTAGAGTCTAAGACCTGCTCTATATATAAAGTGTCTTGAGATAACTTCTGTTGTGATTTGACGCTATACAAAAATAAATTGAATTGAATTGAATTGAGAGTACCCTAAAATACTACAAAAATGTGTTAACTGACTTAAATTCACTGCTGCTGTGGGGGGCCTATACATCTACAGTTGGGTCCTATTCAAACCATCTACAACGCATGGTCTAAAGTGCATGATGCAAGTGCATTTAGGGCGTGTCTAACTCTAATAATAATAATAATAATCTATTGCTAGTTAAGCGGTGCATAATCTGGGTGCAGAGTAAGGCACAAGAGACAAAGACGTTGTATTTAGTCTCTTAATCAATCAGAGGTGTGTTTTGGGCGTAACAGGAACTAAACTAATCAGAGTGTCCCTTTCAAAGCCAGGTGTTCCTGCACCGGCGCGTCGCTATTTAAACGGATGATTTGGTAAAGTGGAGAAGCGAGCGGTTTTCGGCTGAGGAAACAGAGCTGGTCGTGCACAAAGTGAGAGTGCGTGAGCAGATGTGGTGTTTGGCTGGTGGACCCTGTGCCTCCACCGTCTCCTGATCCTCTGTCCCATCAACATCTCCATCTGACTGCATACGAGCAAATGACTGATGACCTATTTAACTGGTGCAGGCGGCACGGGGGGGGCAAATTCATCATATGATAATAAGCACGAGGCTAAATATGATCAACATGTATTGATAAATAATGAAAACTGTATTAGAGGAAGTGTCCTTGAGCAAGATACTGAACCCCAAACAGCTCCTGAAGGCTGAACCATCAAAGTATTTAGATCAGATCCTGATGGGCAGGTAGGCTTCTTGCATGGCAGCCTCTGACATCGGTGTGTGAATATGTGTGTGGGAATGTGTGTGTGAATGTGTGTGTCAATGGGTTTGTCAATGGGTGAATGCTGACATGTAGTGTAAAGCTTATACTTAAGCTGCTATAGGCCTAGACTGCCGGGGGACTTCCTATGACACACTGAGCTCCCCTCTCCTTCTGTATATACTCATGTCCCATGTCCATGTTGTTACTAACTTCATCCCTTCCCGGGAGTCCTTGTACCTCCTTGTCTCGCAGGTAACCGTAGAGCGGGGTCACACCTGGAGCGAGGTCTTACCTGGAGCGAGGTCATACCTGGAGCAGGATCACACCGGGAGCGAGGTTATACCTGGAGCAGGGGTACACTTGGAGCGGGGATTCACCTGGATCTGGATGTCTCCGGTATCGTGGCATCTGCTACCGCGTCCGGTACCTGCTTGCTACCATCATTAATTAACTACGTCTGTACGAGGGACTACCAATGCTAACGAGGGACCACCAATGCTAACGAGGGATTACCAACACTAGTGACAAAGTGGCAGCCTGGAGAATAACACTTCTCGGTCACTGCCAAAGACATCAAGAACTCCCAGCAAGCATGCTGATGCTGCGGGAAGCAACGCACGGGCATCGATCACAGGGACGTCCCACACCAACATACATGGACGTACTGAGGAGAGATGCTGGACAGTGCTGGCGAGCTAGCCAGATGTATGGTGGACTGAGACAGCTGGAAGCTCCACTTGAGGACGACCCAATGATATCAATTCCGATAGTTGTATTATCACTCTTTCCATCCACTACTATTGGTTTTGTGTTATCAGTCCTACTTGTATTAGCTATTACAGCTGCTAGGCTAATATTGTGGCTGCTTCTCTCTCTCTCTCTTTCCCTCTCTCTATCTCTCTCTCTCTCTCTCTATCTCTCTTTATCTGTCTATCTATCCCCCCAGCCGGTCTCGGCAGATGGCCGCCCGCCCTGCGCCCGGTTCTGCTCCAGGTTTCTTCCCAGTAATCGGGGAGTTTTTCCTGGCCACAGTGCGCTTGGTGGGTCCTGTTGGGTCTCTAAACTATGGTGTACGGTCATAGACCTACTCTATATATAAAGCGTCTTGAGATAACTTCTGTTGTGATTTGACGCTATACAAAAATAAATTGAATTGAATTGAATTGAATTGAACTGAATTAAAGAGCTCTGAGTGGTCGGAAGACTAGAAAGGCGCTGTATGCATTAACCAAGTCCATTTAGCTTTGACCATTTACTCTAGTCTGTGACATCACAAGGTTGGTTGGCTCGGCTGAGTCCAACAGGTAGAACGGTAGAGACGGTGAAACGTACATAAAACCTGCCTTGGCGGTGGTCTGCGCTCTCCGAGCGCACTTCTAGTTATGAATGCCATGGGGTCACTCCAACATGGCGGCTAGCTAGCTAGATAACTAGGTAGAAATTCAGAAAATAAATTTCATGTGTCATATATCATATATTTATATATTGTGTTAACAGCTTTTTGGTGTTATTTCTAATAGATTTGGGCACTACAAGAGCCAAAACATGAATGTTACATGTCCTCTTTAACTGTGAACTAAACCTGTTCTTATTTCTCTGAGAGATACAAAGAATGTCGTTTTGCATCACACGTGTGAGTTTTTGGAAAATGGATATATTTTCACTAAAATGTCAAACGGACATGGGGAGAAGCTGTAGAGTCTTCCAGTGAACTGTGGCTATAGTGAGCTCATAACAGTAGCTGTATTAGTGTCTGGATCAAATGTCCTTTATGGTTGAAACCAGGACTGTTGCTTGTTTAAATAGTTTAAATGTACCAATTGAAGCCTGATTAGAGTTGGTGGTAGTTATCTTCTCTCTCTTTTTGACCGATACAGTAAACTGATTAATATAATATATGATGATGTAACTCCATGAATTCATGTTTCAGGCAACTGAATAAAATGAATTTACCGTCTACGATACCTGGTTCTGACAGACCCCATGGCTCCAACTCAACAGCAAACAGGCTTGATTTTCACTGGCTGCTTTATTGATACCACTGTACATTGTCAAGGTCTAATGGAGTCCATGTTCTGCCTTCAGTAATAGTCCAAACAATGTGTGCATTGTCAGGAAGTGGCTGCCTTGTTGTACTTTGTTCTATTCTGCTCTGACAGCGCTGCTTGTTTCCATGCCCACAGTGATGCCTGTTTTCAGTCCTCTAATTTGGCTCCAACACTCATTTTAAATTCAAATGTTCTCTTACTCTCAGAAACATGTTTCCAGTCTCTCTCTTTCTCTTTCTGTCTGTCTCTTCAAAGCCCAGACGCAGAAACACTTAATCAGCCGGCCTTTGCTGAGCAGCAGTCTGAGACAGCAGCACTGTGCTGGCCTAGAAGAACAAGCTATAGGGTCTGCTATTTTTACCGCGCCTCTCTGTGCCTTGGAAATTAGGTGATGAAGAAAAACAGGAGCTTGGTCTGTGCGCTGCCCCTTTCTAAAGTCCCCAGATGCTTTATTTGACACTCTCACAGTACCGGCTCGGCCTCAACCTGTTTGGGTATTCACTGCAACGCTGCTGCTTCCCATATCCTCTGCTCCCAATAAATGCCAATTGGCTTGGCTTGTTTCCCAGAGGGATCTCATGCAATACAATCTACCATTCAGACAGCTGCATACATTCACCTTAGCAGTTGATTATTTAGGACTGTTCTCAAAATGTTTCATCTGCTGGTCCAGATAACAGATCTTTTACCCCGTTGCTAATAAGACCAACCCTGTGCACTGAGTGTCCCCTTCAGTGCTTTATCTTTTACACAGTTCATGTGAGGAGAGACATAAAAACCACTGAGCTCTTTCACTGCAAAGTCACTAACTGAATTCTCTGTGGGGACAATCAGATTTTTTTTATTTCTGATCTTTTTATATCAATAACCAGGAAACTCTTTATGCATGCTCTGACACGATGTAGCTGAAGTCTGGATACTGTACACTGCTCTAGGAATGGGTTTCATTTCTTTGTATTTTTTACCTTTTAAATGATAGTCAGGATATTAACTACTATAAATTACCCAGTAATCTGTGCATAACCTAAATGAAATATTGAATAATGTAAAATAGACAGAGAGAAGGTACAGTGTCTTGAAGTGCTGACTTATAAGTAACAAAACTATGTGGATATTCCACATATTAGAGGTAAACTTTTCTTTCTTCTTGAGTTGAATTGAATTGAATTGAGTTGGTACGACCCGGCTCTTGTCCATGACAAAAAGGAGAGACATGGATTTCAAGCTTATTACTTACAATAATAACCAAATAGGCTAAATACTGAAGATATGGGATGTGTTAATCAGTGTGTCAGCAGATGGATGAGATGTTATGTGGTCAGTGAAAGGTGCTGTACGGTGTAAAACCTAAACTAGAAATGCGGTCGTAGCCAACCAAACAAGAACTTGGGGTGCAATGGAGGGAGAGAAGGAGCCACGAACAGTAAAACCCAGATCCTTAGGTCTCCTGGGAGCCACCTGGCCAGGTGCTTCCAGTTACTGCGACCAGCAAGGCAACACAGACACACCGGAGAAAAGACACAGCAGGCCCTACTTATATGGGATTATCACATTAATGAATGTAACAACAATCAGACATCACAGCTTAAACATGCTACTGTGGAATTAAATACCATAACCATAAAAAAACCTTAGAAATTGGGTTGCAAATCATTTTTTATTATTGGTGTCAACATGACAACTGAGTTTCCGTATCAATACCAAAATATTTAAAATATTTTTCTCAATGTAATACATTTTCTTGTTTATTTTCACCAGTATTACATAAAGAACTTTGCCTGAGTAAATAATATTCTAAAGTTAGAATAATTTCCTGATTAAAGGGTCAGCAAAGAAACTACAAATCTGACCAGTCCTCGATCCATTCTGTCGACACTGTGTAGACATTTCAGTGGGTACTCAAAAACACCCAGCCCTATACAAAATACATATAATGAGAAAATTATGTCTACAACCACAAATACCACAAAAGAGACTTCATTTAATAAACAAATATATATATATACGTATATATATGCTTATAGTTGTCACTTGATTTCAATGAACATTCATACAAAAAAAATGGAAGAGAAATTTGGGGAAGATTTTTTTGTACATCTGTGTGCCCATCAATTTGATCGTATTGATCATATCTTTTGAAATGGAAGCATTACAGTCAAAGTAAGCAACAATGTCTGATTAAGTGTTTGCCTGAGGTAAAGCTATTGTATAGGCTGTGTCTGAACACACTTGATCATGTCTTTGTGGTAGGCTATTTGTCGCGCACCTCCTCCACTGTGATTAGACGGCTGGGTAAAAAGTGACGAGCACAGTGTTTTACACAGAGATGAACATTTTTCAACTCTCGGCGACCTGAAAAAAAAAATAGCGTAGCGTAAATTCACGGTGCTCCCATTGCAGAATCCTGGCCTCAGGAGGAAAGGCTTTGGTGGACACGGCCCCTTAATGAATGTCGTTTAAGATCTTTTTATTTTACTCAAATACAAATATACTGTAGACCAATTCAGACCCAAACAGTATGTAACGGTTTTAAAAATGTGCTCTCCTTCACTGTAGAGTCTATAAGGTCGGGATTCCTCTGACAGAGCCATTCAATTGTGTGTCAAACACCAACTGCATTTAATGACTTTGACATGAAGGAGCAGTGCACACTTCTGTCCTTGTATCACCATTGAATAGATGATTGAACAATGACTCCCCGCTGTGACAGATGATGAGCAGGGAGTAGAGGAGTGAGATGAGACTGCCAAATGCCTCCGTTTCTGTCTCCAAATCGATATTCTCCTCATTCCTGACCTTCACTGGGATGTGTTGTGGGAGCCTCGGCTGCCCAGTTGACAGTTTGATCAAGCCTAATGAATTGAGTGTTCAGCTGGGGAGAGGACCTGCAGGCTCACAGGCCTTCAGTAGGACTTCACAACACAAGGTTTATGAGGAAAACTGCAGACGATGGGAAACACTGCACCATGTTTTTATGTTATGTTAGAGAGACCCATCAAGTTTTCATCACCAACAAGTGGATCTGAAATAAAGTGATGAAGTGACTCCCACAGTGACAGATGAAGAGCAGGTAATAGAGACCGCCAAATGCCTCCGTTTCTGTCTCTAAATCAATATTCTCCAGAAGACACAGTACATAGAATAGTGACAGTAATATAGCTAAGTAGGGTATAAATTACAGTTTGCTGTTGTAGACTACCCGCTGGCCAGCTTGGGTGTGTGAATGTGAGTATGAATGGTTGTCTATCTCGACCACAAAGTCGATCATCGATCGTTGGCCTAAGGTGTTCTGGTACCAAGTACACTGATAAAACACCTTATCCTTGAACATGGTGTTCGTTATGGCCAATCCATGACTAGCACAGAAGTCCAACAACAAAGCACCACTCGGGTTCAGACCAGGCAGGCCGTTCCTCCCCATCACCCCCCTTCAGGTTTCTCCATCGTTGCCCACGTGAGTGTTCAAGTCCCCCAGCAGAACTATAGAGTCCTCAGTTGGTGCCCTTTTCAAGTGCCACCCAGAGACTCCAAGAAGGTCGGGTACTCTGAGCTGCTGTTCGGTGCATAAGCACAAACAACAGTCAGAGATTTCCTCTCAGCAACTCACAGTTGCATGGAGGCGACTGTCTCGAACTCCGGGGAGAACTCCAACACACCAGCTCTCAGCCCGGCCACCAGATGCTCACCGGGGGGGTCACTTCCCAGGTCCGTCTCTAGAAGGGGGCCCCGGTTTCACGATTCATATAAGGTCTGTGAATCGATCTTGGTCTGGCTCCCGCCCTGGGACAACCCGCCCTTGGGAGACCCTACCAGGAGCTATTGCCCCCAACAACACAGCTCCCAGGCTCACTGGGGCACACAAACCACTGAGAAATGACAGAATTCTTCTTGTCCTTTGCTGTGTGGGAAATGACCATCTTAGATTGAATAATCAATGTATTGATTTGGGGATGTAGTTGTGAGGTAGTCAGATTAGAGTCAGCTGTACTGAGGAGGTCCTAAGGTGAATGACTGATTGTATCAACCTTGTCATGAGGTCAGCATCTGTTGTTCTGTTGTTTACCCCTTGATACTGTATATAAGACAGTCCAGTCAGAGAACAACCATACGGGTCTTCTATAGAAGTCTTCCACAGCTGCTCAGCATCTCAGCATCAAAGTCCTAAAAGTCAGCAGACTGCAACCATCTGATGTTACCAAGCCTAAACGCACAAAAAAGAGCCCACGTTATACTGCAGATGATGACTCAGGAGTACATTTCAATATTGTGTGGATGATCTTTCCAGTTTCTATCTATAATTCATTCAGCTTCATGTCTCTAATTTATTTTTAAAGATGTAAGACTGTGTGCAACATCTGCAGCCACCATGGAAATGTCACAGTTTGAAATATTTAGATGATGAAAATCAGGCTGTAGTGATATGACTTGTACCTATCCTATAAATCATCAGTAACTAATATGTAAGGGATAATGTACAGCAAAATTCAGGAACAGACAGCCCACGAGTGAAAGCATATGTCCAATCAGGTGCAGCCGAGAAGTGTCTGCGTAGTTGTAGGAAGGTACAGCAGGATGAAGATCGGCTTTCTTCTTCTGTCCGTGGCAGACAACAGTGCAAACAATCCTGTATTTATATACCTGCTATCCCTCCATGCTTGAAATAAAGATGGGAAATGTTTCATTGGTTTCCTGTTTCATCAATCATCTACCGTGACACCGCCTAGATGCACGCCCATCAGGCATCCAATGCTGTGAAGCACCACTCACCCTCATGTCCAGAAACACATGGAAATACCAACGCGATGCCAGCACAGGTGCATGCGGCTTCTGTGGTCAGTGTAGCAGCTTCAGTTGATTATAATGGACGCCCTCTGCTGCGGGTATGCTGATGTTTCATGCCACGTCTGTGCACTATGTGTATTTGTATTTTGGCCGTTAAGAACCAACAGATGGTACATCAGTAATAGATGATACAAATACCTGTTGAATGACCTTTTACAACTTAAAAAGTAAACTTGCACCAACTGTCATACAATATTTGAACTAAGAATGTAGTATCATTACCTCTCAAGTGTCTGGTGATACACTTATAATGTTAAATTATTTGACTGGCTAAGTCATATAATTCAATTCAATTCAATTCAATTTATTTTTATACAACGTCAAATCATAACAGAAGTTATCTCGAGACGCTTTATATATAATGCAGGTTTTAGACCGTACTCTATAGTTTAGAGACCCAACAAGAGATCCCACCAAGAGCCTTGCAACGGAGCGCGCTGTGGCCAGGAAAAACTCCCCATTTAGCGGGTAGAAACCTAGAGCAGAACTGGGCTCTGGTTGGGCGGCCATCTGCCTCGACCGGTTCGGTTTAGAGAGAGAGAGAGAGAGAGAGAGAGAGAGAGAGAGAGAGAGAGAAAGAGAGAGAGAGAGAGGGAGAGAGAGAGATAATAATAACGCAGCAGCTGTAATAATTAATACAAGTAGGACTAATAACAAAAGTCAATAGCCGTGGATGTAAAAGAGTGATAATACAACTATCGGATTTGATATCATTGGGGCGTCCTAGCTAGCTCGCCAGCACTCTCCTGCATCTCTCCTCAGTACGTCCATGTATGTTGGTGTGGGACGTCCCCGTGATCAATGCCCGTGCGTTGGTTCACACAGCACCAGCATGCTTGCTGGGAGTTATATACTGCATCTTCATATGTGATGATCGGATATTGCCTGTGTATCAAAATCGGTATCAGCAAGTCTCTGGAGTGCACGTTAACACATTCATCAATATGAATGGATTTCATATGCATGCTCTATTTTGGGTTTCCCTCCCCTTCCTGCAGATAGCATGTTTTTTGCATGACTAAGCTCTCAGTGAAGCCTGAAGAGTGCATAGGCTCTCAGTGATGGGCAGGTACAGTAAGAGGCCAGGCAGTGTCAGTGGTATTCATTGTTAATGTATGCTGATACATACTGTAGTATGTTTATAACATGTGGCTTTATGTTGCATATTAGGCTTGAGCTGGGGATACATCTCTGAACTTGGGTCTTGGAACTTCTTAGCGGATTTGACAGAAACAGGGATTGTAGTACATTCATTTTAAATGCTGAGTTTTTATGCTGATGTTTTTTCAACTCAAAAAATGTTCACAAACTATCCAATCATTCAATTCCCCCCCCCCCGCCACATGCGCTCTCTCACACTGACTCATTTCAGCACCTCTCCAACAATTTATCAAGCCTCAGACAGTTGACAAAGTCCAGCTTGGTGGGACAGGCAGCGGAGCTGATGAAAAACGAGGTGATGAAAAGGTCTGTCAGGAAAGTGGGTCAGCCTGCTCCTGAACACAGCGGTTAGTGCATGTGATGGTCCACGCTGCTGATAGGCCTCATAGATAATGAACCTGTCAACTTAATGCTTTATACAGCACACTAATCCCTCTATAAATGATGTAACACTTTACCTAAACCTCCCAGATCACAGTGTTCAAACTGCTCAACAGCTTTTCCTCATCAGGCAAGTCAACTTGTGAAATGAACGATTCATTGACTTTCTCTTTATCTGTTATGGAGGCACATCTGTGTTAGACCCATGTGTGATAGGCAGGGATCATGGTTTCTTCATGGTTTCTTCACGGTTTCTTCACGGTGTTGGGACCTCACCTCACCAGGTCTTTGGGGACAAAGAGCGGCCTACAAAGCAAGGAGCCTTAAGACAGGCCTACATGTAAGATCAAAAGCCCGATCAAAGGAACAAAGACTAACCGCCAGCTCTTTGAAATCGCCCACCTGGGTGTGAGATTTCATTTGAATCCGAACAGGGGTCTCCCATTGGATGAGGCTCACAGGAACTATGGGGTCTTTCCGGTGACATGCCCACAATCTCACCGGAGATATAAGCAGAGAGCACCTTTAAGGACGTCCCTTTCCATTGCGACTTTGTTTGCTCCAGGAGGTACCAACGCTGCAGCGTTCCCCTTTAAGAACTAGCCACAGTTCCTGGACGAGTTAAGCTTCGTTGTGTTCATCAGACTTTCAGATCCCTCATCCCTGCAGAAGGAGGAAACGGACCCCCGTTCTTCACAAAGAAAAGACGAGTGCCTTTTTCTTCACTGAGTTAACTCTGGCTGCTTTTCCTCCGCTGCCACATGGAGAACCAGCCCCGCCGTTCACCAGCTGACGAGCATAATAACGGCCCGTTATTACCCGAGTTTGTGAAACGCCGCCGGACCAATTAACGGACGATACACACCATAATCGCTTCGGAGAAGCGTCCCAAGTAAGAGGCTTGTGTCTGAGCAGAGACTAGTTAAATCGTGTGTTACAATAAGTTTATAACTGTTGTTTATTTGTGTTGAATGTACGGACCGCTGAGTCCGCTTGTTTTGCTTTGCTTTGTTTACTGTTGATGACTGTTATTAACTGTGTGCTCCACGCCGTGGGCATTTCCTTGTGTTAGCTTCTGCCACCACGTTAAAGAACATAGTTGTATTTTATCAGTTAAAAGACCAGGACACGGCCAACAAATCTGAGTTCGCCTGCTGAGCTTCTGAATGATAATAATACAGCTATAACGTCTTTCTCGCGGCAGTTAGGATTCCTGTTGCTGCTTTGTTTACTGTGTATACAGTGCGCCCCTCGCTGTGGGTCTTCTTGTGTTAGTTTCTGCCACCACGGTAAAGATCTGTAAGTGTATTTTATCAGTTAAAAGACCAGTGCACAGTCAACAAACGTGAGTTTGCCTACCGGGTTTCTAAGTGATAATAATACAGCTACTACGTCTTTTCCACGGCAGTTAGAACCTCTTTTGCTGCGTTCTGAGCGCACCTTTCTTTTCCCTCTTCTGCTAACCCCCCCCACACACACACACACACCCTTGCCTTTATGTTTGTTTGACTCTAGTGTAGTGCTTAGAGCTGCTTTGTAGGATATCTATTTGTTTTCTGAGAGTATTGTTGATTATTAATTACTATTGCTTAAGTACTATTGATTATAGATTGATGGTGTTAGAGTGTTGTTGATTACTGATTGTTATTGCTATATTTAAATAAATTGTTTTTACTTTAAATAGCAGTTGGCTGTGATCATTGTGCATTTGTGTTGTAATAACAGCTGGTTGTGAGAGTCAGTGCTCGGATTCACCCTTCACTGTTCATCTCATAAATGTAAAGTAGTGTTAAAATACTGGCATTTGGAGTGAACAACCCCTTTTTGAGACTGCATTAACATTTTGGTTATTGGTCCCTGTTTCCAGGGTGGTGCCCCGTTTATTATTAATGTTTATTGATAATTTTTATTAATAATAATAATTCTATTAATATTATTAATGAATTTGCTAATAACCAAACCAGTTCCCTACACCAAATCCCTACATTTGGTGCCCCGTGTGAGGCTCTCTGATACCAGTTTTATTGCAATATGTATGTACAATAATCCAGATTAGTCACTTTTGATTTATTAATTTTTCAGAAATTTAGATTTTTTTAAATTAATTTGCACAGGATTTTTCAAGCATATAGTCAGTTGTGGGCTGTTTCAGTGTGTAGTAGTGGTTAGTTTTGTCTTTTTGTTGTAAATTGCAATTTTGGTTGCTATTTAGTTTTGGAATCCCAAACACACTAACATAGCTGTTACTGACTAGAGGTGCTAGAGTTAACTCATTAACATCCTAATACGATAAGAGTAACACTTTAGTCTGATAGCTTTAACAAATCTAACACATTATTGTAAGCTACAGGTCGAAGCCTCTCACCTGTGCATTTTCAGCAGCATAGCATCAACCTTCCAATTGTAAATCTCAGGGGTTGCCTTTTACTAGCTGAGTACAATGAGCAGTGAAGAGCCCTGTGAGTCAGGAGCTGATGCTCCCCATGAGTCCCGCGACCCAACCCTGCAGGATGCGGTCGCTGGCCTCCTCAAGCTCTCCATAAGGGAGAAAGAAAGTCTTAATAGCTACAGTGCTAGCACTGTAGATAGCAAGCTGGCAGAGCTGGTTGATTTTATCAACCAGCCGATCGGGAAGCCACAGCGTACCATCCCGGAGGTGCTTGGTCAATTAGTCTTGTTGTATGACCGCAAAGCGCAGCTGCAAGCTGCAGAGCACGATAATTCCAACCTGCGAAGGGAGATTGAGGGATACCTTTTGAGGTCTCCCGAACACAGGAAGATCGTGCTCGGCTGCTTGAGGAGACTGATGACGCGTATGCGCAGCTTCAGGCTGCCAAGCAGGTAGCAGGGTCCAGACCAAAGTGGGCACAGGACGGACAGGAAGGTACCGCTGCCGACCTGTTTGCCCGAGAATCATCTGACTCAGACACTGAGAAGGGATCTGCTTCCGACCCATCCAGCCAAACCTTACCGGCCCTTGGCCGGACCTCCTCCAACCTCATCACTCTTGATGGTCATCGTGCACCAGTAGCGGCCCGCCCGGTGGACACAGCTTCACTGCCCTTCAGGAGTGCACCCTAATCCACCCAGAGCCGTGCTACCTTGCGGTTTGATCGATCTCCATCTCCATCCCGGACAGGAGTAAATTACTCACGAGACGCGAGTGGTTTTAGACCCTCATCCGTGGACGATCGCTCAACGTCACGTAACTCGCAACCTCACCCCAACCGAACTCCGTTCCCTGCATGAAGGGGGAGCAACAGTCCTCCTCGCTTTGGTGATCCAAGCGACTACGGGTTTTTGGATGACTCGGACAGGGTTTACCCGCCCGGGGATCATGGCCTGTGTACCCATCAGCTTGAGTCCCTTGCAAGGGACATTAAGCGCTTTGATATTTTAAGTCCCTGTTCCTGCACAACCTCCACGAAAGTGTGCGTTATGATGTAACTATGTCCAGCAGGTCAAACCACCTCACCATGCAGGAGAAGCAGAAGTATGCGCAGATGGCACGGGAGACACATACGCGCCCTGTTAGGAGGCAAGACGACGACGCCCGAGTCCTGGGGATTCAGACCTCTGAGAGCAACGACCTAGCACTCGAAGGCAACAAAATGCCTCGTGCTAGGGTGAATGCCAGGGTAACTTCCCAGGGGCGCCAACCACCTCGCCAGCAGGGTAGTCAATAGAACGAGGGGGGTGGTAGCCAAGGCCACTTCCACAATCAGGCCAGGCCAAGGCAACCGAATACCTTCCCATCGAGAAGGGTTCAATTTGACCAAAAACCCCAAGCAATGAGGCAAGTATAACATTACGGTCCCAAACCACCACAGAGGGGAGGGTTTGCAAGAAATGGAAAACTTGATCCGAAGGTGTTTCAAGGAAGCAGTAAGGCAGTTTGGAATAGCCAGTCAACAACCAGCGCTGCTGGACTCTCCAAAGAAGTCAGACAACAGCCCCCCACCAGTATGACTTGGCCAAATCCCATTCCCTTCTACCACCAAGGTTTCCTTTTTAAGCTGGAGAAGGGAACCAAAGGAGCCCACGTTGCTCCCTGGGATCACCACACCGAACGTATTGCAACCTCCATTCTTGACCTCCTTGGCAACCTTGTCCGCAAGGGTAATGCCACATGCATATACACCTCAGTATTCATAGGAGGCTGTATCAGCACCCTTGATCTGCTTGACTCCGGTTTTGAAATAAGCCTGATGTGTTCCAACACTTGGGTGACATCACTCTTCAGGGGATGACTCTCGTGCATCCCATTTGCATCTGCACTCTTGATGCAGAGCCCTTGCTCATCGGTCAGACGGACAAGTCGCCGTCATCCAGGAGTCCAGAGGACCTTTCCAGAGGATCACTAACTTCTAACCCTACCCTCCTTTCCCTAAGGTAATTACTTTACGTTTTGTTCTAGGATGAAGATCCCTTGGGTCCTTGGCATTCTCCTCAGTTTACGAGTCACCCTGGCTATTGAGGTGGTTGAACCTGGTCCACTGACCGGCACAGTCCTACAGGAGACCCCCGGACTGGTTTCTTCAGGGTTTCTTCAGAGTTTCTTCAGAGTTTCTTCAGAGTTTCTTCATGGTTTCTTCATGGTTTCTGAATGCCGACATCATTTGTTTAATCATGCCTGAAAGGCAATGCCAGTGACATAACCTGTAAAAACAAAGTAAACAACAGGTGCTGTTCTGTGTTGCATTATGGGAAGTTATGCTTACTGTGTGTAAACAGAGTGTAACACTTTACATTAAGTTACACCAAAATGTGAGTAGTTACTGGGCAACGAATGACTAACAAATGAAGAACTACTGTAACTGCTAGTGAACCATTAGTTAATAATTAAAAAACGAGTGAGGAACGAACTAATAAATGTAGGTATTCATTTATGTATTTATGCATTTGTTTATTTATTTCTGCAAGATTTTTCCTATGCATTTCATCCTTTATTTATATCCCAAAACTTAATCATTTCTGTATTCTTTCCTTTATACATTTCTTTTTACAAAAAATGTGTAGACAAAAAATAAACATAAATTAAATGAAAAATAACTGACTAAATAAAGAATAAATACAAAAATAAATAAATACATTTAAGAATTAATACAAAGAAAATACATGAATAAATAAAAGGGAAAATTAAACAGAAGAGAAAATAAATAGACCTAGAGCATTCAGAGGATGGATGGATCAGACTAGAGACCTAGAGCATTCAGAGGATGGATGGATCAGACTAGAGACCTAGAGCATTCAGAGGATGGATGGATCAGACTAGAGACCTAGAGCATTCAGAGGATGGATGGCTTTCCTAGCTAGATTGACAATAAGGGGGTTTCTGAGCAGTTTACACAACACAAGTGCTCACCATCCAATCACCAAATGATGCAGAAATCTCCAAATGTCAAAATGTTTTGATCCCAAATCACAGCATGGCTTCTTCTGTGGTGTTCCCATGTACTAAGTGTGCTAAGGCTCAAATCCGGCCCATGGACCTTTGCTTCTGTATCTTATAAAGGCAGAAAAATAACCAAAATGAATCTTTAAAAATGTTAACACACATTATTTATTTATTTATTTATTTATTTCGATGGAAATGTGACTACTATCACTTTAGGTTCCATTTTATGACTTCTCCGGAGCTTTTGATCATATCACATGATCTCCCTCAACAAACGGAGTTGGCCAAGTTGTCATCTTCATCCAGCAAATCCATCTCAGTAATGAGCCCCAAAAACCCCGTCCACTGATGTGATATTGATCATGTGATATTGTTGATACTTGCAGAAAAATATTTCATTAAAAAAACAACAAAATAAAAACACTAAACACAGCATGTTTTATCTGTTACCCTCTTTAATCTTTCTTTGTATTATTTTATTGTTGGTTCTTCATTCTGTTTCATTCCCTGATGTTGTTTAATATTTATTATACTGAATTGTTTTATTATGATTCTCCCATGTGAAATACTTTTTAAACTGTTTTGAAAAAAGCTTAATAAATATCATGTATTGTTATTGTTTCTATAGGTGCAGCTCTTTTCTTTACATGTTCAGCCCTCCTAGTTCTCTTTCTGTTTATTCCAATCATATAAATGTATACAAAAAAGCACTGTTAGCACTGTTTAAAACAACAAATCCAAGTTTCCCTGCAGTTGATATCAGTTGAATTGTTATTATGATCCATAAATCAGTGATAAAGAGTAAAGCAGGGATGTATTCATATAAAATATGTCATGGATTATTATCTTAAATGATGAGGTTGGGGTGGTTGTGGGTGTGTGTGCCTGGTTCAACACTTACTCACCTGTGTTTGTGTATCTGACAGTAAATCCATCCTCTGGAGCTGACCCGAAGAGAGCGCTCCGATCAGCCTGCCAGCCCTGCTCTGGATCGGCCTTTATCCTTGATAAGTCTCTCCCTCTCTCCCCCGGCAGTTTATGGCCTCAGACTCCGGAGAAACTGGTGCAATAAACAAGTCCAGTGCCAGAAAAGGTAAGAGGAAACACAGTCCTTAGAGAAGACAGCCAAGGGGATTTTCTTTATTGCTGTCTTCCTTCCACTGTTATGTTACACAGGAGATGTGGAATAAGCCGAGTAATGAACACTATCAGGTCTAAACCTAACAAAGAACATCACTGAGGCTTCCACCTCCTTCCTCTTATTGAACACAGACTTTTTAAAGATGACTTACCGGGGACTGTGAACAGATAACCCTACATATCTTTAACTCTATCAGACCTTAGACTTCTGGGAAGTGGCAGATCAATGAAAGGGATGAGAAGCTATTGGGGGGGTAGGCAGAAACAAATTCTAGTGTTTCACACTGAATTCGTTTTGAATTAAAAATAAATGAATAAATGACTAAATAGATGAATAAATACGTCATTAAATGTACTAAAAAGTAATATAGAAATTAATCTAGTAATTAATTAATTGTTTAAATGTGACATAAATTTAAATTTCTCTTTTAATTTGCTTTTTTATTTATTTATCTATCCTTGTATCTCTAGTTTGATCCATCCATCCTCTGAATGCTCTAGGTCTCTAGTCTGATCCATCCATCCTCTGAATGCTCTAGGTCTCTAGTTTGTGGCTGTAAAGTTTCATGAGTCTGTGATTATCCTAGAGGTCACCACAGGTCATTGTATACAGAGAAGTCAATGAAATGTCTCCTATGGGGACTAACATTGTCACATATGAATCCAGTTGGGCTCATTGGATCCACAAGAGTCTGAACTTTACAGTGAGACCCAATTTATGTAATTCAAGACTGTTTAGGGACCCCAGTATGCAGAAATATTCTATAGTATTACAGGAGACAATAACACATTTATACTGCATGCATAAAACTGCATGGTTTATATATAAAACGTTTCCAGTTTGTAAAAGCACAAATTGAAAATTTCAAAAAGGGTTTATGTAAAGACACTTATTGTTTTGTTAACTGTTGATTCCAAAGACAAGAACCCGGACTGGGGCTCTTCTGTGTGGAGTTTGTGATCCTGAATAGGATCAGCGGTTACAGATGATGGATGGATGGAAACACAGTTCCAGACATAATAATGAGAGCAGTAAAAGCTTTGTCTATATGTATATACATGTTAAATAATGATCATCTGCACATTCCCTCAAACAGCTCCAATGAACCTTTCCAATGTATCTTTTGGTATCAGATGAGTGACATCTGCCACATCTGTTCCAGACTCATTAAACTCATCAATGGAAACAGCCATCTGCTCCAAGTGAATGAAGAAACTGAGGAGAGCTCTCCCACCTGCCGATCAGTCATTTTCCCTCCATTCTCAGTACAGTGTATTAAATCGGTCTGTGGTTTATGGAAGTCAGTGGAGTAACAAAAGGTCGGAGCTTTAATGATCCTCGTTAACAGAATCCTTTCAATTCAATTCAATTTATTTTTATATTGCGTCAAATCACAGCAGAAGTTATCTCAAGACACTTTATATATAGAGCAGGTCTTAGACCGTACACCATAGTTTAGAGACCCAACAAGATCCACCAAGCGCGCTGTGGCTAGGAAAAACTCCCCGTTTAGTGGAAAGAAACCTGGAGCAGAATCGGGCTCTGGGTGGGAGGCCATCTGCCAAGACCGGCTGGGGGGAGAGAGAGAGAGAAAGAGAGAGAGAGAGAGAGAAGCAACCACAATAATAGCACAGCAGTTGTAATAACTAATACAAGTAGGACTAATAACACAAAACCAATAGTAGTGGATGTAATAATACAACTATCGGAATTGATATCATTGGGTCGTCCTCAAGTGGAGCTTCCAGCTGTCTCAGTCCACCATACATCTGGCTAGCTCGCCAGCATTGTCCAGCATCTCTCCTCAGTACGTCCATGTATGTTGGTGTGGGACGTCCCTGTGATCGATGCCCGTGCGTTGGTTCCCGCAGCATCAGCATGCTTGCTGGGAGTTCTTGATGTCTTTGGCAGTGACCGAGAAGTGTTATTCTCCAGGCTGCCACTTTGTCACTAAGTGTTGGTAATCCCTCGTTAGCATTGGTAGTCCCTCGTACAGACGGAATTAATTAATGATGGTAGCAGTTGGTGTAAAGCAGGCAGCGAACGCGGTAGCAGATGCAACCACAATCCAGGTGACATCCAGATCCAGGTGAAACCCCGCTCCAAGTGTACCCCTGCTCCAGGTATGACCTCGCTCCAGGTGTGACCCCGCTCCAGGTATAACCTCACTCCAGGTGTGAACCCGCTCCACGGTTACCTGCGAGACAAGGAGGCACAAGGACTCCCGGGAAGGAATGAAGTTAGTAACAATGAATGGGACATGAATATATATAGAAGGAGAGAGGAGCTCAGTGTGTCATATGAAGTCCCCCGGCAGTCTAGGCCTATAGCAGCTTAACTAGGGGCTGGTCAAAGACAGCCCTAACTATAAGCGTTATCAAAGAGGAAAGTCTTTAGCCTACTCTTAAATGTAGAGACGGTGTCTGCCTCCCGGACTGAAACTGGGGGCTGGTTCCAGAGAAGAGGAGCTTGATAGCTGAAGGCTCTGGCTCCCATTCTACTTTTGGAGACTCTGATATGATAAATAGGACTTAAACCAACTTAGTGCAGTTCCTTTAATGCCAATTAAATGTTCCAGTCTCTGTAATAGGATGTGATGGTCAATGGTGTCGAAAGCAGCACTAAGATCTAACAAGACAAGTACAGAGACAAGTTCTTTGTCCGATGCCATTAGAAGGTCATTTGTAATTTTCACTAGTGCTGTCTCTGTGCTATGGTGCACTCTAAATCCTGACTGATAATCCTCCAATAAATGATTGTTCTGTAGAAAGTCACACAGCTGACTGGCAACTGCTTTCTTGAGTATTTTGGAGGTAATGGGAAGGTTAGATATAGGTCTATAGTTGGCTAGGACCTCTTGATCGAGAGTGGGCTTTTTAAGAAGAGGTTTAATTACAGCTACTTTAAAGGACTGTGCTACATAGCCTTTGGTGGAACGCCATATCCTTTCCAGTTTCCTCGATGCTTGCTTTAGTTTGCGTGTTTGAGGGTTATACCATGGAGCTGACTTCCTTTGTTTTATTAACTTCTTTTTTAGAGGGGCAACAGAATCAAGTGTGACTCGCAGTGAGTCTGTAGCACTATCTACAAGATGATCAATTTGGGTGGGGCTAAAGTTAGCATACGAGCCCTCTGTTATATTGAGACATGGTATTGAATTTAATGC